>JAULKR010093984.1:0-10658 GCA_032356305.1 Prasiola linearis | reverse complement strand
ACACACACACACACACACACACACACACACACACACACACACACACACACACACACACACACACACACACAATTTGGCGGCAATGTGATACCAGGTTGCTGCGGCAAGAGTGTCCACGTCAGTATGGTGTCCGACTGATGTAAATGGGGATCTTATCCTTAATGATGCACACCTGAAGCACTTTGGTCATGGTGATGCGTAGGTCAGTGGCCAGGGTATGGCCAGCATGTAGCACCTCTTTGCCTGCTGCTGACAGTGCAGCCTTGTCAACTGGCACTGGGGCCTGATGCGAAGATTCAAGTTTGAGAACGTCGCTACCTTGTGTTGCTGCACTAGAATCGTGACAGGCTGGGATGACTGGAACATTCGCCTTTGCTTTCGTGTAAGAGGCAGACGATTGCGTGCCTTTCGTAGTTTCTGCCTCAGTTGTACCGGGAACAAGAGCTTTGCTTGGCTGTCTTGCGAACACTGCGAGCCACGAAGCAGCGCCGCTACCCAGCGAAGCCATCGCCCCAACGAGATGAGCACCACCAGCTGGCACAGGCGATCTAGCCCTGTTGCTGGCACTCTCCACGCTAGACTTGCATGTCACGTCGCTGCAGAGTTCCTCGGCTCCACCAGTCAAACATGACTCAGCTGCATTCATAATTGGCTGAGACATAGCGCTGGTTGCCTCTGTTTGTAGGGTGCAGCTGCAGCTTGGCTGCTCAGCCATGTTTGCAGGAGCTGCTGTATCCACCTCAATCTCTGGTTTGGAGAATTCTTCACTGTGCAGCTTGGGTCGCGGCATTGCATTGCTAGGCTGTGCAGTCGCAGGGCTTCGTGAGAACATGTTGCTGAGCATTACTGGGAGGAGTGGCCCGGTTGCAGGGGCTGCTTCCGGCAAAGAGACATCCTCAACCTTCAATACCACACTGACATGAGGTGGAGGGAACCTGTGTCCTTCTTCTGTGGAAACGTTCAAAGTAACCGTAACGTTAGGAACATCACTTCCGAATAGGGACTTTCTGTGTTTCGCGCTGTGGGGCTTGCTGGGCTGATCGGATGCTGCTTTGTCCACGACGCCAGCAGGTGGACATGGAGAGAATCTGTTGCGCAATATGCCATTGACGAGGAGACCGCTGCCAGGCACGGATCCTAAAGAGCTTTTCACTGAGCTGTCTACAATCGAACCTAGACTGCTCAATCCTCCGCGCACATCGGTACCCTATTCACAGACCACACCACTACTGTCTCTACCAACTGAGCTATTGGGAAAAAAGTAAACTTAATCCAGGGAATCAAAAGCTTCGACGATGCATTTAGCCTGGCACATAGCTGCAAAGCAAGCCACGGGAGTACATGGGATGCATGTAATCACGCCAGATTCTTCGTGATGCGCACCAGGGTCTGTGTACGGCCTATGAAGCGCTCAAATCCTGCTGACAATGGACTGGCACACTTGCTGACTTCGAGCAGACGCCGGGCATCTTCTTCTGTTTCAATTGCAACATTGCCTGCCACGCGCATAGACCTGTCTTCTGTCGTGTTAGCAACCAGATGTCTCAACTTCGTGGATGAATTGTCCAACAAGTCGTCAGAAGACGCAGTCATAACAATTGGCTGATTTACGTTGCCATTTATTAATTCTCAAGACACGTTCTGCCTGGCCGTTGTCCGAAACGAAGGTATCTACAATTCTTGAGAAAATATTCTCAAAGCATGAATGCTCATTGGGGTACCCAAACGAGATACCACTCGAACTAGTGTATGACCTGAAATGCAGCTTAATATATATGATGTAACCGAAGATTTGTTAGAGGTGTAATTCCCGGTGACTATGACAGCGTGCGACGATCAAGGCGTAGCACCTTCTAAACTGCATGTCTTATCATACGACTTCCAGCTACAATGACGGTGCTTCCCATTTGCAGGATGACATCCTTGCTGATTGATAATCTGTGGTATTGTATAAATTCTGAAATAAAGCCAGAGTATGATGCCATGAATAGCATTTTGCCAGTCTGGCAAATTGAGCCGGCAGGCTGGCAAGCTTAGACGAGATTTCGTGGTGCATCACTCTCAAGTCGTCCACACTTCATGCACTCCATATGGTGTGCGCATTATGTTGCACATCCTAAGCTTCTGTTGTAGCTTGATCACCGCGTGTTATCCCGCTCATATTCTGATGTGTTCGCTGGTATTACCGATGATATCAATCGATATTATCGATATTTTCATATCATTGATACCATGTAATCGTGCCATATGCATGTCTGGTACCATGTGCCACTAGTGCCAGTATATACTAGTATATGCCTGACGAGTGAATTACTCGCGTCATCGGAGTACTGCACAAAAATACGCTAGCTCTACATTTAAGAAGTGATTTCAAGTTATTGAAATGCATGCGCATCCTTTTCTTTTCATTGAGATTCTCATAATTTTATCTTTTCTGTTAGCTCAGCATGATGTTTTGTGACGATTATCGCTGTTAGTGCCTCATGTACATCCGATAAGTCGTATACTTCTTGCTTTACTTGAATGGCCAATTATGATTGGTTAATATCACAACTTTGAGCTGGCAGCCTTGCAAGGCTGCATTGCGTATGTCTGTGACTCTGTTTGTCATTTTGGGATGATATTATCAAAAGGGCATGTATTTGTACGGATAGTATCAAGCTATCATATGATATGCGTAATGACATGCGCATGCAGGTGACGAGATACATCGTGCGCCCCCCCCCCCAACACACACAAAGTATTTTGTTTCTTTATCATTTTCGTAGCCATACCTTTTGGCGAAGCTGTAGCTGTATACAGCTGTATACCGTAGCCAAAACTAGATGCGACTTCGGGTTTCATCCTTGGCAACTTGTGAACAACTTGTAGACAGCATGTTGCAAACTAGATTACTAATTGCTTTTAAGGGACAATACCAGTTCGTGCCGCCACACCCTAACTCTCAAATAATTGACTGTTCTTTGTGTAAGCAGCCGGCTTACTAGCCTAGCAGCTTAATGTACTACAGCTAGACGTTTTGAAAATTGTTCATGTTTGAAACATACAATGTTTTTTTCAGTGGCTACATGCCCTTCATTAAGGCAGCCCGCCATGGTAGAAGCTTATAGACCGCACTAAGATGTCCAATACTATGCCAATTATGTCCGACTTCACGTCAAGAGAAGTGCCTTCAAACTCGCAACAACAGCTGATAAGGTTGCTCTGTGTTCATGAATGAAACAAACAACGTGCCAGATCAAACCTAATTGAAGCATCTAGTAGTGTTAGGTGATTTGGGCTAGGGCTGAACCCAATTTTATCAGTAACACAACGAATCTGTTCGAAATTTTCAAGACGTAAGACATTGACTTGAGTATTTCAAGTTGTAACTTCAGTTGATGACTAAGTGATTAGCTAAAGTAACCAAGCAACTGCATGTGCACTGATTAGCTGTAAAAGTTTTTCGGAGTCGTGCATGGTTTGTAACCTTTCCGATCGTTTGCGTCACACCTCCTCGACAGTGCGCCTTTGATTTGAACAGTCAATGACAACAGCATTGTAAGCTTTTATGAAGCTAGAGGCAGACATGCCGAGTTTGAGGTCGGGTTCCCCTCCACCTAGCCAAAGGTACTCCAACCCAGCAATCTCCGAGGATACAATCAGTGGTAGTGACGTGGATAGACCGATCGGGCTTACAGCATTATGAATGTAGCCAGTGAGACGCACAGAGTCTTCACTGCTTGCTAGCCGCATGTTGCATTGGGATCGTGACAGCCGCTTTCCATCCGAACTTTCAATGCTCAGCACGTACTTCTTCAACAGCTCTGCCTGTATAGAACTTGCATACTGCAGGCACATAAAGTGAGTCTTGTCATTTCGTGCGAATTCGAATACTTAGATCAGACCGTCATAACCTTGGTTCAGCAGTTGCAATGGATCCTGTAGAGAAATGCAATCGGATACCTGGATTACGACGAGAAAATACCGTGGTGCAGTCTCAGGTGCTTTGGTGTTCTCCTAAGGTTCAAACGATGAGAATGTCGGTAACGAGCATGCATGGGCCGAATCCTCAGACCCAATCTAGCAAGTCAATAATAGCCTCTTAGCTACAGGCCTGCGTACCATCACCATGCTCTTGCAAAGCTGCAGAATAGAATGGGCTCCCAAAATATGCCGCCTTTCCTCAAGACTGCGGTGGCATTGACGTGAGTTCAAGTGAAACGATGGACACATCTATGTGACATTCATCACACATGTGCTGTACAGATATCTGTATTGCGATTTGAGGTCTGCTTGATAAAATCGGAGGACACCTCACCGATCATAAGTTCATTACGCAATCAAGCTTTTGTTTTTTTCGCAAATCAAATGGCGAGGTACCTGTAGCTGTAGTAGTCGGGACCCACGCGCTTGAACTTGAACGGAATACCCTTCTCAAGGAGTTCAGCCATCAGCCGTCTCTGTATTTCACTTGGATCATTGTCTTCCCAGCAGAGCTGCGAGGTGCTACTTTTGCCCGCCAAATAAATATGATCTGGTGATATGGCTGTACCTTGCCGCGATTCCTGTGACAGCATGCATGACTGCGGAGGATACATGGCAGATAGCAAATCGCCAATGGATCAGACAAGAAGCTAACAATTGACTAGCGGCTGCTTTGAGCGTGTTCAATTCAGCGAACTTGCAGATCTCTCGTTACAACGGAAAACGATTTACGTGAACGTTCGCATCGCCTGAAGACGCTTGCGCAATGAAACCACGAAGGCCGTCACATGCTGCTACGTCTTCAAGCTTCGATATTCTTGCAGCGACTTTGTCAAGTCGCGCGTTGATGTCAGATTGCTCATTGCTGCTCGAATTAAGAAGCATCGGGAAGCTGAATAGTGCCGATGCTCTTTGCCAGATAGACTCGATGTTCAGCTGCCTTCCTATTTCGTAGAGTCTCGTAGCACGATGATGATTTGCCACTTCTCCTTAAATCTTACATATTAACGCATCAAGACCATTTCTGATAAGTGTAAATGTGGCTCCACTCCATACGTTCCTCAGATCTCGACAAAACCTACTCACCTAACAGGGAATTGTACACGGAGGTCTTGTACAGGGTGGTCCAGAAGGACCCATAGCATTGCATTGAAATATTTCATCGCTCACTATCAACTAACTAGTTTATTAAATTGAGAGGAAAGCTAAATTGTGGCAAAGATTCTCGACCTATGATTTCCAAATCCTGTGCTACTGTACAGTCTGTACACACAGGCTGGCAGTTCATAGCGTTGTAGCTACCTAGCTACCGCGGTGGGAGGTGAACTGTGCTCGTTCACCTCCCAAATCCATCTTATAACGCTTATTACTTGTCGGCATCTGGATTATCGCAGATAACGATTTGTTCAAAATAACTAGGCAATTACTTGCTTATAAGCAGATAGCTGTCAGACCTAGGTATACTTTTACTAGGCACTTGCGTAAAGAGGTTTGTCTGTCACAAACATCTGTTGACGTAAATACTTGATATAGCCAGAGGATAGCCAGAGGAAGTTGCCGGGCTCCTTCTGTAGTCAAGCGACCGACGAGTATCACCGCTATGGTTCAATTGTTTAAAGTCTGACAATGCTTGGCCGTTCTGCACCTTTGCAAAGCCACTTCAAAGCCTTACTGTATGCGAAGTTTGCTTCCGATATCCCATGGGCCCTTGCCCAGCAGGAGTCTGGCATCAGAATCTTCGACAAGCTTTGCCAGGTAACGGCAGCTGCCAGTAAAGTGCCCTCACTCCGGAGGTTCGACCAGTATGCCAGCCGATTGGGCAACCAAGGGTCTCAAGCGGTCAGTGGCAATGCAGCGAGCGCGTCGTCGACGGTCCGCGGCGAAGCTGTCCATGCATCTGCTAGAACACCCATTCTGTCAGTTACAAGGTCGAAGCTCGCTGATTTGGTCAAATGGGATGCCTCTGCCGCGGAAAAGGCTGCCGCACGAGCCCAGCAGATTTGCAAAGGCCTCAAGAAGCAGACAAATAGCAGAGCAGATTCTTTAGTCATTAAAGGTTCCCAGAGAGCCACAAGTCAATCATTTGCAGCAACAGCAAAGTCCCAATGGCAACGTGGCAGACCAGGCAGATGGTTTCAAAGCATCCAGGTCTGTCACCGAAGTCTGCAAGAGATGAAGTGGTGATCCGACACAGTGTGTTGTTGTTAAAAAAAAAATCTTTTCAATGTAGCATCTACTGGCATTGGCAGCTGGTTGCTGTGGCTGTCGTCTTCGTGTACGATGATCATTCGCACCTCTAAAATAATGTCGTTACAGCTTCTCTGGGTTCTCTCAAGTGTAGTTGCTCCAATCAAGCAGTGGGCTTCAGGGATGCATGAAGTTGACATGGGTACATGTCTTGCGCAGAGCCGAGCATACAACACTTATAACAATGCGGCTTATGTACAGGTGCTGCCCTTGTTATAGCCATCTCCTTCTCTCTCATTGCTTGATATTCTGCCACGATTGGCGTCACTTTCTGCCTCTGTATTATATCGTACGGTCGAATGAATATTCGAATGCTGCAGGCTCGGTTGCCACAAACCTTAGTTGCGCAGGCCAGTGGTCCGTTCAACGTACTGAATGTTCTTATAGGTGCGTTTCGTTGATGCTTCTAATCTGCTTTGCTGAATAAGATGCTTCTGACGAAACAGCATCATGATCGGAGTGCTGTTGCTGTGCACTCCGATCTGCTGGAGAGTAGGACTTGGGTTTCGATGTGCCTTCCCAAATTCGTAGCTGTATTGAATCGCCGATGTCATTACAGATATATGGCTGATAGATGGTGTGATCCTGTCAACGTCCTGTCAATGTTTCAATAAGAGTTCTGTGTCTTTACTTCATGCTGACTGGTTTGTGTCAGTGTTGAAGGGATCAATGTGGCAGTGTGGGGTGCTTGGCAGCTGTCACCCTACTTCATGCAGCAGCACTTCCTAACATCGCCACAGGCCCTCCGCGACGGTCGTTGGCACACACTACTCACCTCTGGTGCCAACTCCCCCCCCCCCCCCTCCCTACCCCACCACCATCACCAAACCTGCTTGCCTTTTTAAATTTTCTTTACCTCTTCTGTGCAAAGGTATCCATCTCAGCAGGCCGTGGCTGTGCCTCATCATAGCTTCACCACAGAAGCACCCTTGACAGCCCTACCCTCTAGTCACTAAGTCTCTCTGCGCATCCATCGAGCGGTGTTGCACCCCTGCGGCGTCTGATGCACACAGCTGCCGTGTATGCGCAGCCTTCAGCCATTCAGAAGTGTGGCATCTGGCGGCCAACATGTTCACCCTCTACTTCTTTGGATCCGATGTCATGCTGCTCTTCGGCCCCGGTCTGGTACCAGCAAACCCCCCCCCCCCCCCCCCCCCCCCGCTGGCGCATCGCGTTCCTTCCTTACATTCCTCTTCATTCTCTGTGATGCCTTGTTTCCCACCCACAGCTGCGGCTCCATCTCAGCTTCTTACCACAGCTTCAGACCCTTTAATTCACACAGCGTATGGTGCTCTCACGGTCAAACAACATGGTTGAACCCATGGTTGCAATGACACTGAGTCTGGATGGGTGTTTGGTATACCCCATGCGTATGGTGCATGACATATACGTATAGGAGACGACCAGTGCCACCGTCGCATCGACTGCACCAAGCTGAACCCCCTATTGATTTGTGTCCCTGTGCATGGCGCAGTTCCTGAAGCTGTACTGTGGAGCTGGCATAGTGGCTGCCGCTGCCCAAGTTGGCTGGTCGTGGTATAAAGCAGTGCACGGACCGGGTGCGCCGATGCGGCTTGATGCAATCCCTCCTCAGATCATCGAAATAGCTCGTGTCGTCGCACCATCAGTTTGTTTGATGTAAGACGACACCTGACGCCCTTTGGTCGTTCCAGAATCACACAATTCGTTCCAATTCGTTCCAGAAGCCTCCCGTCCACTGCCTTATTACAGGTCTGGTGCATCACAGCTCAGTGGCAGTGTGACCTTGACCAGGAAAACAGCCACGGAGTGGTTCAATGAAAGATACATATCTTTGCTTTGGTGTCACGTGGCTGTCACAAGTGTGGCACAGGTGGCCAGAAGTTGCCCGCATCGTTCCGAGAGATGCAGCTGCGGCATGCAAGTGGAGCATTAGGTGAGGGGTGCCCTGCCAGACGTGCCCGTAATCCGCAGGGCAGTTGACGCGAAGCGGTAGCCCAGACGTAGAACAGAGCATTACCTTTGGTTCAGGTCTCGAAGTTGATCTGCTCGCAGCTGTCGGCTATTGCTGCCAGCTCCTAGCAATAATTTGCTGAGCCTACTCTGTGTGATAGAGGATGGTGTTCATGATCTTGCATGATCTTGCAGTTGTCACTCTCGCAATGAATCCTCTGTATGTCCTGTAAAGGGCGAATGAGATTAGCTTCACTGAAGACCGTAGGGCGATTGTGCGGATAGTGGGAAGGACTGTTGGATACATTCTTAATGTTCATCTGCATCTGTGTCTTCAGCTTTTGAAACCATTTGCATGAAACCATCTCCAATGAAAGGTTGTGTGGTGATTAAAATGGTGGGATGCACTGGATATGACTGTAAGGCTCCAAGTGTACCTGTGGAAAAGCGTTTGAAAAGGCACACAAGTTTTCCAAAGATATTCTTAGGCTCGAGTGGCTTGTACTTATTTGTGGGAACAATACGTAATTTGTTGTGTCACCAAGATTGCGGCATGTGCAGCTGTAGTCTGTCTCCAGCTGCTTGGAATGTTGGCGGTCTGCTGTCACACCGACTGACACATTCTGGCAACGACTGACACGTTCCGGGAATTAACTTGTGTGGTCAGGAGCCTCTGGCGCAGTCTCCGCCGCTATGGCTGCTGGTGTGCTGATGGCGCCGCTTCGAATCGTACGTCTGACCACAACGCCCTTCCCATTCCCAAGGCTCACTGGCATTGCGGGCACACCAATAGTCTGCGAGTTGTGGGTGCCTGAAAAATGCTTTTTACTTCGTAAACTAGAACGCAGGGTTTCGCTAATTTCACCAATGAGAAGATCGTTTTACTTGTTCCAATGCATTAAATCGGTCTGTGTCTCTTGACGATCTTCAGTGAAATAATGGTTAGGTCGAGGACTACCGAACACATCATAAGCAAGGCCCATGCATGCCGCCTGCCAAACTCTTCTCCGATGACCAGTCATCCACTCTGTCCAGTGATACAATCGTTGTTGGGGATGAGTGATGCCCATAATTGCGCTCCAGGAATACTGTAATATGTGCGTACCTCGGCTCGGAATGATTGGTCGGTGCAACACTTGTCCTTGCTGCTTCCTTCTATTACGTAAGCACCTTGCCCAGTGTCACATCTCACATAGTCCAGGCAAGAACCCCTGTAGCACCAAGCGTCCCTTTGTCGTTGGGGGCTCGTGCAGGTGTACGTGTTCATGCCCATCCCTGTTCCTATGCCGGCGATCATATTAGGCCTTGGCTACACCTACATCGGCGTCACTGGAGCGATGAAGGTGAGGCAATCTTCTCATCTTACACCGCCATGGCCACGACAGCGGAATGCCATCCGGAGTGTTTTCATGTACACGACTGTAGCATATCAGGCTGCAATGGACAGAGTTTACCCACCCACCCACCAAGTACTGCAATGTCTGTGACTTGATCCATGTGAGTGTGTAGGACAATTCAAACGTTGGACATGTAGCGCATCTGACTGGAACGGCAGCAGGAGCAGCTGTCTTTCTCGCACGTCGCCGTGGCCTGATTCGTGGCTGATGGTGATAGTCGCCGCTCATCGAGGGGCTGTTGCTGTGCTCCTAAACTCTTGCCAAGAGGCTAGGGGTCGTACTACGTGCTAGTAGCAGCATTATCTGATAGCAGTCAATCCTCTGGCCGTCTCAGTGGTCTCTTTGTGATTTTATGGGATTTTCAAATGTGTGCTGTCAGACAAAGATCGGCACGTTCGCTTTGATGATATGTCATCGATGCGTACGGGCATTGTTGACGGCTATTAGTTCTTATGATTCTCCCATCCTTGTTCTGCTTCCCAATTTGAAGTTAAGGACCTTCGTTCTCTACATCGTTCCATTGCTGGTCACAAAACCACAAACCCTGGCTTCTTCATCAATTGGTAGAAGAGCTTTGCTTCGATTGAGCAAATTTGAAGCCTCGGCTTGGCATACCATTAAGGGATTGCAAGAAGAGAGACGTAACCACGAAAGCTGCATTTGTGGACGATGATGCGATGTTTGTACACACGGTTGTACCAGGGCTGCGTTGGAGGGTAAACTTTAGGAACTGTCTCCACAATAGTCAATTAGTTTAATTCCTAATCTTGGGGATATGTACATCTTTTGTGACGGCTGGCTACGAGTCAATATTTAACAATTTGGGGCACATCACGGATTTGGAAATCAATCCACGTTGCATCATAACACAATAGCATATGATTGTCTGGGTGCCTTAACGAGGTGAAATTTGCATATGTGGGATTATATCAGGTTCTCACAAGATGAATGAGACGTGTGGAGAAGAAGGGAATAGAGAGTGAATTGAGCCATTGCATGGAGTGCTTCAACATTGCAGTCTAGCTGCTGAATTTGTTATTCATGTTGCAGCCTTGACAGACGACTTTTGAACAGCTAGATCAAGATAGACATCCATAAATTCCTTAACCTGACCCA
>JAULKR010093873.1:0-10660 GCA_032356305.1 Prasiola linearis | reverse complement strand
ACACACACACACACACACACACACACACACACACACACACACACACACACACACACACACACACACACACACACCTGGACAGAGAGCAAATCAGCCAGACAGACAGACAGACAGACAGACTGTGACAGAAAGGAAGGGATAATGCCAATTATGCTTCGCCAATTTGCAGCGGATTGACGAAGGTCGGTGGCTCTCTGTTTGTTGGAATAATCATGTTGATACTGGTTAGATTTCTTAATGCGAAGTACTTCGAAACGTGCCTATGTTCTGCGGACTTGACACTGAATTCCAATGCACAGTATCAACGTGGACTTTGTCCAAGACCACTCTCTCATGCTTTTACACGAGGTGTACATGCTGTACATTGAAGCTGTTGGTTTGTTGCACCACTTGCAATGTGCTGTGCATGAAGCGAGCCTGATCTTTAGCCAACAATCAGCATCCAGCAATGACCTCGACGTTAATGTAATTATGTGGTCACTGCGTCTGTTTGCATAGAGGCATATAATCACTTTTGCTGTGGCACGTCAGACTCCTGCTGCCCGACTTTTCGGTCGATCCTCCGTCAACTAGGGTGTCGGCTGCAGCTTCGAACACTTGTCGAGCATCGAGAACTCCGAGAACCTTGAGAGGGTAGCTCATTTGCCATTCAGCATTCGTCGCATCATGACAAGACTAAACATACGAAGTTTCGAGAGCGCTTGCTCCCGCGCACGTTTCCAGGCACGTCAAAGTTGTTTTTGTCCTCCTTGGTGGATTGGATGACTCCGTGTGTTCATTATGTTCTCCAGTCTGGGATAGCCCCCTGCTGCAACCCCTCCTGGGTCGGCTGCATCGTTGATTCACCATTCGGCTATATCGGAGGCTGTATACCCTGCACTGAGCATTCTCATATCATGTCGTCATCCTTGCAGAGAATAGGTCTCAGCTGCTGGGGATACAGCGGCTAGTGCTCCTGACCACCCGTACTGCTGACTGGTTCCAGCAGCGCGGCTTTGAGCCAGCTGGCGTCGCCCATGACTCAGATCTGCTGCCCGAGAGCCGTCGTAGCAAGGTGACCATCCCTGACATGCCACTGCATAGTGAATTAGCTGCGTGCTGACGACCGCCGTGACACAGCTTTTGCATAGTTGATGTCACATGAGCGCTGCTTCCAAGTAAATCGAATAGAAGTATGTTAAATCAACGAGGGCCATACTGGTCCAGTGGCTTCTCGCTCTTGAAAGCAACCCTGTCAGACTGGTAGAACAATCTTATCAATTTGTCGAGCTACCTCTTGTCATCCATATTTGCTGGCTGAACCGTACGATTCCCGTTTGGTAGGGTTTGAACCAATCGTGATTGGTCATATTCGTTGTGTGTGAGCACAACAGGCAACAATGTGCCGCAGCGTGCAACAAGTGTACAATGCACAGGTAGACGCCTCCCGAAATTCGCAGTTGTTTGCGAAGAGGTGCTCATGACTGCCTAAACGGCATTTTGGATGACAGCTTCGAAAGGGCAATGCCATCTAGTCTTGTACCATAAGCATCCCCAGCTGATCGTGAAATGGCGAAAGGGCAAGACAACGAGAAAATTCGAACCACTTCCCAGTATGACTTTTCCTTCAGGTGTCCATGAGGTATGTCGGCCATTGTTTCGTGCTCAATAAGTGTTGCTCTCGGTTGCCAACTTCAGTAAAGTGGCAGAATATGCTTGAAATAGTTGTCATAGCGTACCCTCGTGCACTTCCAGTGCCTTTGGCGGGCTTCTTCAATCATTATTGTTGCAAACATTCTGCAGCTTGAATTCGCAAATTAAAGTATGGCTGCATTTGACAGCAATGGTAGAATGTTGTTCTGTCTGCCTCTGGCTGTCGCATCTAGTCAGGGGAATGAATCCCTCGGAAAAACGACATGTCGTTTGCAAAATGTGGCCTGACGAGAGCACTATGCGGAGAAATACTCCAGACACCTAACGTACACCTGTCTGCGGTGACACTTGACAATATTACTGTCTGCCTAGACCGTGTCGAAAAATTAGCATCTTGGCACCGTGCATCACGTATCTTGCAGATAACTATTGCAAGCAGGGTACATATGTGTGACTTCATGTCCAATGCAACATCCAATGAACACGATCGTGTGTTTGACAATTATTGTTTTACTTGTAAAAGTGTTATCTCTATGATTGATGCTTTCTAAAATTCGCAACATTTGTCTTTAGGTATCATAAGACGAAATGCATGCGGAATTGCCTGATACCGGCTATATAGAGTAGATTGTACCTAGATCTTCACATATTCTTTAAAGACATCCCAAGGATCCCATTTCGTGAATCCAATTTTTGGCATTCTTCAAGCCAACGTGAATGATATCAAGAGTTTATAGGTCAGTAGTATTTCTGCCCCGCAAGCAGGTAATTTTGAGCACTACTAATATGAAGCAAGGACTAGTGGTGTACATCACTGTTGGCAGCCTGCTGTCAATTGTGCACCATTACTGGGACAGAATCATCAGTGCGACAGTACAGGGATAGATGCACTTTGGTGTTGTATCTTTGAGTTCAACTTCAACAATATGTATTTAGTGAGAATATAGAGATTCTTTTCGATGTTTAAGACACCGAAGTGCATTTCAGTGAGCAACATGCAGATGCGAGAAAATTTGTTCGTCATCGACTGTCATCTAACTTCTAAAATTGGGCGCCGCATTCTGGCCAAGTGACGAAGAGAGCAAGACATTTCTACCTACGACAAAGGCCGAGCGACACATAGTATGGATGAGCTTTGAATAGCAGTATTAAGCAAATATAGAGCACCTAAACAGGCGGGTTGAATACCAGAAGCACAATCCTCGTTTGTGAATAATGGCCCACTACATTAATATTCACATTCATAATACCTATCTGATGGCGAAAATGCATGAAGATCTTCACCGTCACAGCAGCCGTACCAGACCACTGACAGCTGTCCTACTTAGGGCTATTTCAATCATTCTGAGCTTCAACATGCCTCTAATATTTGCTTTTCCTTTCAAGCATGCTAAGATTGTTGATCCTGGTTGAATTTTGGTTCAGAAGCCCATCGCTCGTAGTCATCACACAGCCTGCAGGGACCAAACATACGGGACCAGACCCTAAACCCTTTCATCTTTTCGTTTGGTGGCAAGCAAGGCTCTGTGGCTGAAACAAATAAAATCACAGCAGGAGCAGCAGCAGTCGAAACAGAAGTTGTGTGCTGTGGATATGGTACCTTGTCATGAAAACAGGCAGCAATGCGTTGTTCAAGGTCTGCATCACTGCATTGCCACCAGTCTCCAGTACTTGGCGTGGCATGAAGCGGAAGGGCCCGATGACTTCGGTGTACACGTCCAGCGTCGTTTGCCCCTTCAGAATTCCTGCAGCTGAGAAGTGGAACCTGGTGTGTGTGTGTGTGTGTGTGTGTGTGTGTGTGTGTGTGTGTGTGTGTGTGTGTGTGTGTGTGTGTGTGTGTGTGTGCCTTATCTTCGCAAATCAGCAACGTTTCATGCAGTGCAGCTTCTGCGCAAACAATCTCAGCAGAATATTCATGACGTAGGATTTGCCCTTGTGGCGTTGCGGCACTCCCCTTGCGGCAATGCCAATGAGGTAATTTGCCAGCATGAGCGAGGCGTCCCTGCTTTGAGGCAACAGTGGCAGTGGCAGTGGCAGTGGCAGGGGCGCACTCCATCTGACAAGTGCTCATGATCTTAGTCAACTACCCGTCGATCTTAGTAATATACCTGTCGAATCGTCGCTGCCAGCCTGTCCTTCAGTGTTTGGCGCCCAAGTGAGCAGGGTGCAGAAGTCGAGACTGAAGCGGCGGGCCAGCCCGAAGCTCTCAATGAGTGGGCTGCCTGACAGGCCCCAGTTGACGGCACGAATGGACACACAGGACCTGCCTGCACTATCTGTGTCGTCGGCCACCGTGACGTGAACCAAAGGCTCCACCCACACCGAGAATAGCTGCATGGAAATCAAGTGCCAGGGTCGAGTCCAAGAGCTACTCAAGCGCCTCCCCAGCACTGGAGCACTGAAGCAAATTATACAAGCTGACAGTTTCAATATGCCATGAATTGAGATCGCTGTCCAATACATCGGAAGAGGTAAGGCCCGATATTGTACATGCAGTGTTGACTCTGCACAGATGCAGGTTTCCATAACGGGATGCAGAATCATCGCGGGGCGACGGATGAAAGTGAATGCACCTGAACGCGGGGCACTTGCAAGGCGTAGTTCCCATCTCCAAGAGGCTTGATCATATCAGGATCGAGCCTGCTATATTGGCTCACGGGAAGATTCAAATAGGCATTCAGGCTGAGGTCTCCTCCTCGATTCTGCATCAAAGAAGCTGCGACAGACTCTACTCCCTCCGCTGCTCACATGTTGACTGATGTAGATGCTGCTCTCCATCTTGGCCACAAACATCAATTTTCCATATTGGCCATAGCACCATGCTGGAGCTGCCCGCAGACTCAAGAGCCGCACCCTGGTACGCCTTTCCACGCTAGCAGCGGCACCAATGTGTGCAGGATCAGTCAGCTGCTCACGAGTGACCGGGGGGTCCAGGCCATAGTTTCCAGCGGTGGCAGCAGCAGCAAGAGTGTCAATGCTCTGTCGCCTTTGGCTTTTAGTATTTGCCACATCTCGAGACCTTATAAGATTAGGTGGAATATGCCGTTGGCTGTGCAATTCCCTGTGCATCGCAGATACGTCAAGAATGGTGGTACATGGGTAAGCACTATGCTACATAGTTGCATCGGACCGCACATCGACACTTTCATTTCACTCAATCGAATCGAAGGCGTCGTTCAGGATCTAAAATGTCGACCTGGAGAGCAAAAAGGATGGACATGCTATGGTGCATGGTGTGACGAGTAAAAGACGCATATCAATTGATCAGCTCGATGCACCGGCCTCCCGCGTCTTCCGTATCTTGTCTCAATCCATTGGAAAGTGAATTTATCGGATTTATATTCAACAGACTACGATACTTGCATTGCAAACGATCAATCGAATGGTCAAGTTCGATACTCTTGTGCGAAGTTTTTGCGGTATGGATGGTCTCACTTGTAATGAAGTCATCTTATTTTCACAATGCAAAATGCGATTACCCTGTCCGCTTCAAATTGCACGTTTGGACCACCCTTGTAAACATTGAAATCTACATGAAGTGCAACTGGCAAGGTTTTAGGCGAAACCCTGGCAGGAAACCCTGGCAGGGTTTCGCCTAAAACCTTGGCATGAAACTCTTCCTGACAGACTGGCATTGATCCAACAACGAGTGAGCAGTTACATGATATGAGGTGAGAAGCGATATATATATATATATATGTATATACGTCGTTGTGCAGTTCAACAATCATAGCAGGAGACGGAGCTCAGTGAAAAACTCAGTGCTAGGTCCCAGAGCGATCGCAATGACCTTCATGCTGTCTGTGAATTGCCACTTCTAGAAGCAGAAGGCCAAAGTTTGATTAGAATCGCGGTGAACGCGTCACGAAACCTTTTTCAACGATTTGTAGGCTACGTTATATGATGTATCTGCGTCCATGCCGCTGTCAATGTATCATGGTCAATCTGTAATGGATCTGAGGTTGCAGAGGCTCACTGCCTTCGATCAACGCAAATTCGCAAATTCAACAGGCGCATAGCAGGTCAATATGGAGGGAGCATTTGGCAAAGATACTACGATATACATTCCTGTAGAAGGCAGTTCAGATGTCATCGAAGTGACTCTTGGACCTGGTCATGATACTGACCCCGGGGACGTCGTGGTAACTGCTTTTTGGCAATCCTATCCGTCAGCCATATGTGATTCTTGCCGAATGACTCTAATTTCCAATGAATGTGAATGTGCACAGCCTCTGAACATGTGTTTACTGGCTGACGAGGCATGAACACTTCTCGGAGATATACAAACTTTTCCATACTAGAATCTGTCAAAGCCGGTGCAACATCGCAAGCAGCTTCCATCTTAGTGCTGATTATTGCGGCTGCAGGACTGTCTTCAAGCCGAGGTGGCGCCTCTAGCACTGTGGCTAGATTTTGTTAAAGCTTACATGGCAGCGGGTCAGGGCGACCACGCGGAATATGTACTACGAGAAGGCACCTCCGCAGAGGTCAGCCTTTGGTATTGTACGCAGTACCGAGTATAATACACCACGCACTACCGGGTCCTCAGTGTTGCATGCAGAGAATGTGGCTGTTGCATTTTCTAACACCATCTGCAATGGCTACAGCAGCGGCAACGTTCGCAGTTTTACCTCCGTTTGCAGCATGGTGCGCATCATGCATGCAGACGGAGGCTCACTTCGCAGCCAAGCCTGAGGGGGAGCGCTGTGTGGAGGAGCGCGTCCAATTACTTTGTGCTGCAGCAGCCTTTCATACGCAGCGTGCTGTCCAACACACCGACCGTGGTGCACGCAATGAAGGTTTTGCGAAATCTGCGGGGCTACTTGGTCAAGCACGTGCCCTTGATCATCGCGAACAGCTACCATCGCTCGGCAACGCGCAGCTAGCTCTAGCTCAGGTACCTTACTCTGCAGACTGTACTGTACGCATTCAAAGCCTGTATACTAGTAGCATATCATTTTGCATTTCAATGGAAGTGTATGCCGGTACTTTAATGCGTATAATCTGAGCACCGGCACCCAGAAGCAACTGAGCAGATCATCAAGCCCAATGAGCCGAGCGATGGAGGTGTTTCTTGAAATCACTTTAAAGCAATTTTCCACAACTGAGGCGCTTGCATGAACTTTTCAGCTGTAGTCACCTTTCCTGCTGTGCTGCATTGTACAGGGCAACATCAAACAAGCAAAAACCCACCTGGAGCAGGCCATGAAGCTGAGATGTGACGGTCAGCTCAGCATCGCGCCCCTGGTCGGGCTTGGAACCCTCGCATTCAATGACGGACGATTCGACGATGCTCTGTCCCTGTGAGCCCCCTTCGCACTTAAAGATGCCTTTCGCAACTTTTCGCCCCCCCCCCCCTCCTTCCTCGTCCACTCGCCACATCACACCTTCTGGCTGCCCTCGCAACACAAGTTAGCTCGTATGGCACAGGCAGGACAGGTCTTGAACACGGCACATTTCAAGGGACAATTTGTCTCACGTAGGGAGCTGCTGGTGCTGCAGGTATCGTCATCTCTTACAAGCTTGTGTGTGATCGTCTTCACAGTGGATCCACAATCCACATTCCGAGAAAAGCGGTGCTTCAGTTGGTCATTATGCAAAGCACTGCAAAGCCACATACGCATCTGTCAGTGCCACTCGTACGTTCTGAGAAGTACAGAGCTTCATATGATCAAATATCAGGGTACCGCTTTGACAGTCTCCAGATTGTCACTGCTGTTGGCACAGGTTTCGAAAGGCGCTGCGATTGCACCCGGGCGCGCCCCCTGGCTTGCGAGTAGCCTTGGGCGTGTCCGCATTTAGATTAGGAAAGCTGGAGATTGCCCGCAAAGCATTCAAGCGAGCAACGGAGCTGGATCCCTGCTGTGTGCCTGCCTTGGCAGCTTTGGCGGTCCTGGAGCTACATGGGGTTCCATCTGCCTCGGTGCACAACCTCCACATCGCCATCAACCCTGATCCATCAACCCTGATTCATCTTTGAGAGGGAATGCAGTGTCAGCGAAGCAGGCCTGCAACAGCGAATGCGAATCATTTGTTGCCGCTGTGTACACTGCTGAATACCCAGTCGTTTGGTCGGATGATGGCTGGACGTATGGGCCTTCAGCACTGCAGGAATTTTGACTTGTGGAGACGTGGGAGGGAGAGGAAAATTGGGTGGGGGGAGGGGAGAAGGATCATGCTTAGCTATATGACATCACTTCTCTCTTGTCAGTACCTTTGGTTTTTTGCCATGAGACTACTTAATGTTGTGCAGTATCAGTGTCCCTCGTGGAACCGGTGCAGTCACGACATCCGGTCGGCTTTACGACCTTAAATTTCGCCCAATTTGAGACTCGCAGTCTTCATCGAATACTTTGTCTTTGTAGCTGCTGAGGCAAGCCATGCCTTCAAGCTCATATCCTGAGAGCTTTGTCGCAATGTTGGCGATGTCGAGTGTGCCGTGGGGAATAGTCCGTGCCTCGCCCTGGATCTTCGAATCGAGAGGAGCCCCTTTGGCAAAGCATTTGCAGACCTCAACGAACCCTTCTGTCTCTCCTGATTGCAGCCCACAGCTCTGGCGGCTATTGCAGCTGTGGATGGTGATAGGAAACTCCCAAAGCGGCGATGCATTACGTCATGACGGCTTGACTACACTATTCCTTCCTTGTTTTCTCTTGTGTCCGTATGGCCTCCAGCAACACGTAGCTTCATGATCGCGTCCTTGCACCTTAGCATGGTGGCTGCTGCTGTTGCTCTGATGCTTTCCGTCAAACTGCACAAGACATTTGAGGACAGAATGTTCCTGACGGCAGCATTTGGTCATGACTGTTGCGCAGAAACTGACGAGCGCTTTGCAAATGCTATGTCGGGCTCACAGCCTGGCACCTCATTCTCCTGTGGTCCTCAACCTCCTGGCGCACCACTGCCTCCTTCGAGATGACTACCACAAGGTGATCATCACGCCAGGCAGTTGCCTGCACAGCTGTGCTCTTTTACCTCATCTGCAGCTGCCGTCACCTCTGGCGCTCCCTACCTCATCCGCAAGCTGCCACGTGCCACCTGAAGGTCCTGATGGGTGACTCAGCTCAGCGCAGGTGGCAGCACTGGCCTCAGCTGCACTCCAGGGTGGGGAGGCGCCATCCGTCCGGGCAACGTCTGAAACATTGCTGGGGCGAGCGGCCCATGCGCAGAACCAGCCCAAGGAAGCACATGCACATTACCGCAATGTACGTGCTGGCTTCGACACATGCACAAATTCATCCTGCTTGTTCATGCACAAGCTCGCTGTACATGTTGTTTGCGATTGTCGCGACCATATGCAAGCAGTGCTGATTTTACAGATTTTACAGATTTCATTCGGATTCGGATTGACACTGCCAAGGATAAGCGCTTGAAGAAGAGGTGCCTGGAAGCAAAACCTTGCCAAGCCATCCGATGGGCTTTGATTGATGCAATAGCAGTGCTGCCACTCTCTGCCTTACTATCTGCCGTTTCACCTCGATGCACCAGGATGAGATCTTTTTGTTTGGCTCGATGGGTGGCAGGCAATGTCGCTGGACAATCGGCAGTCCGTTGCCTTGTACGGGATGGCTCAGCTCAGCATGCTCAGGGGACCCAGCGAGGTCGTCAACGTGGTGTCGCTGCTGGAAGCCGCCCTGGATACTGCGCCAGCCTGGCCAGATGCCCTCAAGGTTTGCCACGGAGTGCGTAGTGTGGAGCGATGAGGTCGCATCGCTGGAGTGCCCTGTGACCGCCCTTCCCCTCCTTGACATCGGTAGCACGTCGGTGTCGCTGGCGACGTTGGTGTGCATTGCGCAGCCACTACTGCAGAGTGGCCCTCGAGTATCGCTTCTGTCGAGGCTGAAGGCTTCACTTGTGCTGCACATCCCCGATCGGATTTGCATGAGTACACCTGATACCAGCAGATTTGACACTTGCTGACAGCTCTGATGCCCTGTCGACACTACGATGCAGCCATACTGTGCTCCTCGGCATGTCCTGCTGGCTTGCTCGTGTCACCTCACTTAATTGATCCGGTGCTGGCTGCTTTGGGAACCAGATGCTGGGTGAGGTGTATCCCGCCCTGGAGGGCCGCCAAGCCGCCGCCGTGAAGAAGTTCAAGGATGCAACAGCCAACCAGGGTGCTTCATCCCCTGACGCCTGGCATATTCTTGCTGAGCTGCTATCTTTCTCGGACCATGGAGGTACACACTCTTTCGTCCCCCTTTCCTTCCTCCCCTTACACCCACACACATGTAAAATTACATGCACAGTCTGGCACACCAGCACACATACACATACACATACACATAGACATGTGTACATGCACTTTCTAAACTAGGTGTACACATTCTACGTTGCTGTTAGTAGGACCTGCCCTGGCATCAGTAATCTTGCAGCCCAACAATATCCACGTCCGAAGCATCTCTATGCATGTGTGGACTATAGCTGAATTCATGACAAGTACATCGTTACTAGTCCACACCGATACCCAGGAGGACCAGTGATTTTTGCCTATTCTCGATTTCATTAAGGCTATTGGACGATGTCGTGCATTTGCCCATCGCATCTGGAGGTTTTGGAGCTTGCGACATCCTTCTCCCTTGGACTGCCCTTGTAGCCTCTGAGCTCGTATTGGCTTTACGTTCCCAAGAGTGAAGAGGGAATGTTGTATTGCAGTAGGGTAAATTTCAGCTGGCAACGCAGGTAGCAAAGATTGATTGGCATCTTCATGAGTTTGCTTGCATGTTTACGTTGGGCAGGGGCGCTCAAAGCATACGACAAAGCCCTGCAATTGTTTAGACAAGCTGCGGCAGCATCGCCAGCTACCACTGCGGCAGGGCTCGCTAATGGCAGCGCTGCCTCGGCTGGGGGCTCCAGCCTGCCTGTGAAGCTGCTCAACAATGCAGCAGTCCTGCACATGCGGCTGGGTAACCTTAAGACAGCAAAGGCCTTGATGCAGGAAGCTGTGGGAGTGAGCCACCCTGTCGTACCCCCCCCCCCTTCCCCCCATCAAACGCACACAGCCCCCCTCCCCCACATACACACA
>JAULKR010093762.1:0-10661 GCA_032356305.1 Prasiola linearis | reverse complement strand
CACCCAGTTCGGATCCGGGTTGACGATCACCGGCTCGTTGCTCTCCAGTTGACGCCTCAGTTCATCGCGCCGGTTCTGTACCTCACGCAGAGCGAGCGAGGCATTCCGGAGCTGGCTCTGCGCCGCTTCCATACGCTGGAAATAGCCACCGGATTCACCGGGCATGGACCCCGCATTCTCGCGCTTGAAATCCGCCAGCCGCTTCTCCGCGGCACTCAGGCGTCGCTCGTATTCCGCGATTCTCGCATCGAGAAACCGTTGCGCTGCGAAGTCGTCTTCACGTTCTTCGCCGAGATTCGAGTCGACGAAGATGTCGATCAAGGATTCGACCACTTCACGAGCTACCTGCGGATTCGAATGGGCATAAGCTATCGAATACAGTGACTGCGAACCGCTGGCATCATAGATGGCGATATCCCTGCTCAGTGAATCGAGCAGCGCTTCCTTTTCGCTGATCGTCGTCGCGCCTTTGCCCAGACCGGTCGTATCGACCAGCCTTTCGAGATTCGGCCGAATCATCAGCGTCTGGCTCATCAGCGCGACGCGCTCCTTGATGTTGGGCTGAATGGCAAGCCCCTGCAGCAAGGGTTCGAGGACCTGATTGGTATCCACATAGATGCGCGCATCAGCCAGGTACTTGTGCTCCATCTTGCCCACGATCGTCCAGCCCAGCATGGCGATGATCCAGGCCGTGATCAGCGCGGTCCAGCGAAAACGCCAGACCCCCCAGAGACCCAACAGCAGCTTGTCCACGACATTATGCATGACTCACTCCGGATCCCATTGCACGCGGCAATGGACCCACTTCTTGAAACGGAAGATATGGCATTTCGACTGTTGGCTAGAACCAGGTTTCAGGGATGATCAGTATGTCGCCCGGGAAGATCGGTACATTGGCCGAGATATCCCCGCGCTTGAGCAAGTCGCTGACCCGGACCGTGTAGGAATTGCGATCACCGGATTCGTTTCTGACCAGAACGGAATTGTTGCCACTGGCATATTCACTCAGCCCACCGACTTCTATCATCAGATCGAGCAGGGTCATTCCGTTCTTGTAGGGAATGGTTCTGGGTTTCGAACCACCTCCTACCACCTTGATTTGCTGGGAAGGGCTGCCGACGAAACCACTGACGGTGATGCTGACAGTGGGGTTCTTGACGAACTGCCTGTAAACCTCTTCTATATCACGCGCAAGCTGCGTCGGCGTCTTGCCGCTTGCGGGCATGTCCTCGACCAGACGCGTGGTAATCTTGCCGTCGGGACGAACCGGCAAGCTGATGGAAAGATCCTCATAACCCCAGACGAAGATCGACAGGTTGTCGCCGGGGCCGACGATATACTGGTAGTCTGCTTCGTTCTCAGTCGCGATTCCCGGTGCGGGTCCGGCGGACGAGGTGGCACAACCGGTGCCGAGCGTCAGGAGCATGCAGCCAGAGATGGCCAGCAATACCCGATATGACAGCATGTTCAAGTTCACGCACTCCTCTTGTGATAATCAGCCCTGGCTTTCGGTGCCAGCGGCAGATTGAATGGTGCTTGACGACACCGGGCCCCGCAGAGCCTGTCGGCGAAGCACTTCTCATGATTAACCGTGACTTTCATCGAATCAGACGAGGCGGTCCGATATCGTTCGCCGTGCGGCGTACTTGCCATGGCAGCAG
The DNA here is from genome assembly GCA_032356305.1 of Prasiola linearis. Classification (NCBI taxonomy): domain Eukaryota; kingdom Viridiplantae; phylum Chlorophyta; class Trebouxiophyceae; order Prasiolales; family Prasiolaceae; genus Prasiola; species Prasiola linearis. The sequence goes on along the minus strand of JAULKR010093762.1, from coordinate 9,000 downwards.
ATCCTCGTCTATGAGTTCATCCAGCGCCATCTTCAACTCATTTGAATCCAGGGCCGACTTCGACTCGACCATGCCGAGCAACAGCAGACGTGAACAGATGAGGTTCACCCAACGGGGAATACCGGCGCTGTAATGATGAATGCTGGAAAACAGGGAGTCAGCCAGCGTGGGTTCGTTCTTCCAGCCCACCTGTTTCAGCCGGTGCAGGATGTAGTCCCGAACCTCGCTTTCGTTCAGCGGCTTCAGCGTCGCGTTGGCGATCACGCGCTGATGCAACTGCTCGAATCCGGCAGACAATACCGTTTTGCGCAGAGCGGGCTGGCCGACGAGCATGATCTGCAGCAGCGGCACGGACTTCCAGTTCAGATTGGTCAGCAATCGCACCTCTTCGAGCGTCTCTGCCGGAAGCGCCTGGGCTTCATCCAGCATCAATACCACGTGCCGATGCTGACGAATCTGCAAGTCGATGAGGATGGCCTGAATAGCTTCGAGCAGAAAGGATTGATTGGCAGCACCTGTGTTCAGACCAAAACCTGCGGCCACGAAACACAACAGATCAGTCGTTTGCCATCGACTGCAGGTAAGCCGCGTCACACTGACACTCGAGTCGGTGAGTTCCCGGTCCAGTTCACTCACCAGTGATGTCTTGCCCAGCCCGGGTTCGCCGGTGAGCATGACGATGCCTTCATGCTTGTGCAGGGCATACTGCAAGTACGATTTTGCCTTGAGATAACCTGCATGCGAAAAACACGGTTGCCCGTCGGGGCTGAGCCTGAACGGATCTTCGCTCAACGCGTAAAAGTCATGATACATGCCAGCTGCTTCCGTTTTGTTCGCTCATGAATGTCACCACGACGGCTGCACCGTATTCACGACAGGTTCATCACGACCGCTGATCGCTTCTGTCAGGAAGATCTCGTCCATCCTCCCCCATCGAAAATCCCGCAGCAACGATTCGATCTTCGCTTGCGTTCTGGATAGTCCGACGTAATGGCGAAATCGCGTGGTTCGATCCAGGCCCGCCTGGCGAGGCTGCAGTGGATCGATCTCCCAGGGATGGAAATAGAACACGCAAGGTTCGTGCTCGACAGCATTGACCCGGCGTATCGCCCATCGGGTCACCGCATAGGGATACAGCCGAAACCAGCCACCACCGCCGCAGGGGATGTTTCGACCGCCGAGCGCAAGCGTACTCACCGGAATTTCCAGTAACTGCTGTTCGCCCCGCCGGTGAGTGAAGCGCGGTGCATCGGGAATACCGTAGAGGTCGTGCACGATCGGCGCGATGCTGGAGCTGTAGAGATAGCCCTGCTCCTGCAGCACATCGTGCGCCCAGCCGACGCTCTGGTTGATCGAGAAGCTGGCGGCGCGGTAGCCCTTGACTGCAGAACCGGAAATGTCCTCCAGCAAAGCCCTGGTGCGACTGACATCGACGGCGAACTGTTCCGGGCTCTGATGGATGACTCTCACATGCTCCCAGCCATGGCTCGCCAGTTCGTGCCCTTCGTCCACGATACGACGCGTCATCTCCGGGTAACGACTGGCTATCCAGCCCAGTGTGAAGAAGGTGGCCTTGATCTGGCGAGCAGAGAACATCTCGAGAATCGAGTCCGTGTTGCGTTCGACGCGCCCGGCGATCGATTCCCAACTGGCGCGCTCGACGTATCGTTCGAATGCCGATACCTGAAAATAGTCCTCGACATCCACCGACATGGCGTTGATGCATAGGCCAGGTCCGGCACCGGAGACCGGCTCGACATTCGCGCCAGGTGCGCCAGGTGCGGCAGCCGAAAGATCGCGTGGCTGACTCTCACCACGGTGGATCGAAATGGCATCGGCCTTCTGAGAGTTCCATTGACTCGGCATTGATAGCTTCCGTTGAACTACAGGCGTCAGAGGTCGCTGAGCGTGACCGGGCCGACACGACCTGTCGATTCTGATCACCTGCAGTATGTAGAGCGGCAGCCTTTGCCGAACGTTTAACGGATTCCCGTTTTCAAGGCCGCTGAGGCAATGAAGTCGTGCCTGCCTGTGCAGGTGTCGACAGGGTTACAAAGGCCGGGCTGGAACCCCCGCCATCACTGCATCGTCTGGCACATCTTTCGTCACCACCGCGCCGGCACCGATGATTGCGTTTCTGCCGACGGTCACGCCGCACAGAATGGTGACGCTGGAACCGATCGACGCACCCTCGCGTATGAGCGTGTTCTCGCACGTCCAGTCTTGCTCGGTCTGCAGGCTGCCATCCGGGTTGGCTGGGACTCGATCACGACGTCGGGTGCTGCGCCGCCGGTGTCCGACGAATACCCGGTCCTCGATCGTCACACCGTCACAAATGAAGGTGTGAGAGCTGATCTTGCAGTCCTCGCCGATTCGGGCACCTTTCTGAATCTCGACAAAGGTGCCGATCTTCGTGCGGTCGCCGATGATGCAGCCGTACAGATTCACGAAAGCATAGACTTTCACGTCGGCACCCAGGACTACATCATCGGAAATCAGGCAGTATTTCATGTCATCAAGGCTCGGGAATGGAAGTGGAATCAGAGTTGGAACTGTCAGGCCCACGCCGGCGAACCACGACGGCGGGGTTGCCGCTGACGATCTCGTAGTCACCGACCGGGCCGGTGACCACGGCACCGGCACCTACCACACAGTGCTTGCCGATGTCGGCCATGATGATTGCGCCATTGCCAACCCAGGTATCCTCACCGAGGCTGATCATGGTGAATACGCCCCCCTGGTCTCGAACCGGTACGTCGAGTCGGTCCAGTTTGTGCTGGTGCTTGCCGCTCAGAATATGCACGCCACTGCCGATCAGGCAGTCGGCCCCGATATGCGAGCTGCCGATGTTGCACTGCGGGCCGATGTAGACACCGCGACCGATCGTTGTTTTCACCTGCGAAAACAGCGTGCCGAAGCCGATCACGGCATCCTGGGAACAGCATTGCATGCTGTAGCGATAGAATGCGGCACGCAGGTAACTGCCCGTGTTGCCCGGTAGCAGGCTCAGACACTGCGACACGCCGGCAAAACAGGCGTTACGATCGCCCACCTGACACAACAGGCCGTAAGCGAGTAGCAACGGGGCGACCAGCATCGTTGCAGTCAGCCGGAACAGGCTCTTCAACAGCGATTTCACGAGCGCTCCTCTACTTCGCACGCCGTGGGAAGACAATCGAGCAGTGTCTGGTTCTGACCTGCCCAGGAATAGCGTGCGCGAACCAGTTGCAAGGCATTCTTCCGTATCGCGCGGTAAAGCGCCGGCTCGGTCATCAGCTTCTCTATCGCCAGCAGGTAATCTTCACAAGTGTCGGCGATCAGCAGATGCTCACCATCGGTACCGTCGATACCTTCGGCTCCCGATCGTGACGTGACCACCGGCACGCCACTGGCAAATGCCTGCAGAACCTTGTTCTGCAAACCTCTGGCTATTCGAAAGGGCGCCACGAACACGTTGGCCCGCTGCAGGAAGGGCAGAACGCTGTCCACCTTTCCGGTGACTTCGACGCCCGGAAATCGCGTCAGTCGTCGTACGCGTTCACTCGGTGACATGCCCACTATCGTGAATCGCGCCTCGGGCCAGCGCTTGCGCAGTCGAGCCCATGCCGCTTCGATGAACCAGCTCACCGCATCCTCGTTCGGCCGATAGTCCATGACACCGATGAAGACGATGTCGGGTTGGCCGTGTGCGGGCGCATCTGCCGTGCTGTCGGCAGGCCGGAACGATCGGGTGTCGACCCCGTTGCCCACCACCCTTACACGCCCGGGTTCAGGCGGCCGCCGCGCCAGGAACAGGTCGACCTCGTTGCGCGTGACGAACAGGCAGCTCGAGAAGTGTGCGTTGATCCGCCGTTCGTAGCGCGCCAGCAACCAGGATTCCCGGCGGTACAGCAGCGCCATCGGAAAGCCGCTGTGGCGTCGGTACTGGTCCCACTTGTCCGAGTCGAGGTCCATGAAATCCATGATCAGTGCAGGCTTGTGCACGGACTCGGCAGTGAGCACCGGGTTCGCGAAGACATACGATGCCATGGCGGAGCCGGTACACAGTATCGCCGCGGGCGCACTCCGTTCGATGCAGGCATCGAAACGTTTCTGCAAGCGTGTCGCCCGGAAGTTGCACACACTGAGAGTGCGTGTCGAGAACAGACCGGCAAGCAGCCGCAGTCGACGAAAGTTCACGGCCTGTGCGATGACCTCGATGTCCAGCTTCTTCGCCAGCTCGTCCGCGTGTGCCTGATCGTCCGCATCGTGAAGTACGGCGCACACCACGATCTGGTGCCCGTGTTCGCGCAGGAATTCGATCTGATGGTAGGTGCGTATCCGCTCACCCTTGTTGGGCGGATAGGGGACCCGATGCGCCAGAACCAGAATCCTAAACTCAGGCCCCTGTCGCTGGCCAGTCTGCCAGGGCGTCGAGTGCTGCAACCCGGTCAGCGTGCATGATGTGTCCCGCGCTCTGCCAGCAGCCTGCGAAACAGAGAGAGGTAGGCATCCGCCATGCGTTTCGCCGAGAAGTCTTCCGTCACACGGATACCGGCTGCCGTGCGGATCGATGCATAGAGCGTCACATCCGTCAGCAGTCTTTCACACTCTTGTGTGAGCTTGTCCACATCCGCATGGGGCGCGAGCAGACCGGTGCGCTCGTGGTCTATCAACTGGTCGACGCCGGGAATGTCATAGGCCACCACCGGAACGCCCATGGCCATCGATTCCATCAGGCAACGAGGGATGCCCTCCAGCGACGAGCACATGACGAACAGATCGAACGCCTGCAGGTGATGCAGCGGATTCTGCACGAAGCCTCGGAATTCGATGCGATCACGACACTCGAGCGCCGACACCCGGGCTTCCAGCGCAGCTCGCTGGTCACCGTCACCGACGATCACCAGGCGTAACCCCGGCATCCGTGTCGCGAGTTGCCGAAACGCCTCGATGATGTCGTTCACGTTCTTTCTGCCGATGAGCTGCCCGATGTAACCCATGACCAGCGTGGCTTCCGAACCCGTCTGCCGCCGCGATTCACGCTCGTGTCGAAGCCTGGCGACCGGTTTCAGGTCGACCCCGTTCGCGATGTACTCGATCTGCGTTTCGGGTACCTTCATGCGGCGGATATCGGCCAGCAGCTCCGGCGACAGGGGTACCACCCGATCGAAGAAGCGGAAGGCAGAACAGCCGAGGCGGATGTAGGCACGCAGTTTCCAGTCGCGCGCGTTCTCGAAGCCGTGTGGTGTACAGACGCAGGCGATACCTGCCAGTCTCGCCGCGACCACACCCAGCAGGTCCGATTTGTAGCCGTGTGTGTGGATGATGTCGATGCCCTGCTCACGGATCAGCGCGAGCAGCCTGGGGATGACCCGGACGTCGAACTTGCCGGACAGCTGCAGTTCGTGCACGGGCAGGTCCAGAGCCCGGTACCGGCGTGACAATTCGAGATCGTGTGTTTCCCACTCACGCGTGACGGCAAGATGGTGCTGAACCGCGTCACGTTCGCTGTTGCTGGCCAGTGCGAGAATCCAGCCCTCCGCACCGTAGAAGCCCGTCGAACAGATGAACTGCAGCACCCTGAGCGGTGCAGCTGAGCCGGTCGCTTCGTGGCCGGTACCGGAAGTGCGGATCGGCACCCTGTCGGTGTCGACTTCCAGTTCGCGATTCACGGGCAATTCGCGGTTCACGAGGCACTCCATCGACGTCCGGCACCTGTGCACGACAGCAAGCGCCCCAGACCGATGAACATGCCCAGGCCACGCGCGGTGAAATAGACGCAGTAGAAGAGAACCATGGCGAGGATGCCGGCAGAGCCGCCTGTCAGATAGCGGAGTCGAATCGCGTAAAGCAAGGCAGGTGTGAGGAAGCAAAGCGCAGTGCCTGCAGTTGCCATGCCATGCCCCGCTATCGGCAGAATCAGCGAAGCCACCAGCATGATCAGGGTCCAGACGGGCACCAGAAAGCTCGGCAGTTCGTTCAACCCCACCGGGCGCCCGCGGACCGACTGCAGGTTGGAGGCACCACGCCAGACTTCCTTGCCGAACATCGGCAGCAGGTGCCGGTCTTCGCCCAGATGAACATAACTCGATCGCGAGCTCGACCAGAGCGCACCGAGCCTGGCGGCCTGCCCGGTGAAGTAGTAATCCTCACAGGTGATCAGGTGCTCGGGAAAACCACCGATGCACTCGAAGTGCTCGCGGCGCATGAAGAGGTTTCTGCCGGGCAGATGTTGCAGATCGGTATCGACATACACGTTGGCCTGATCGGTACGGATCGATTCCAGCGTCGTCGGCGTGTTCGAGCAACGCTGAACAGCCGCGACGATGACGCGTCCGTCGGCCTCGTACAGCAAGTGCTGCATGGTGGCGAGCCAGTCCGGGGCCAGTTGTATGTCGGCATCGATGAAGGCCAGGTGATCACTGGTGTTCTGCCTGGCGCCAAGATTGCGCTGACCGGAGATGGTGAGGTCGCGCCCGGCGTGGAGAACGCTGAGCGCCAGGTGCTGCCAGGTTTCTGATTCAGGGTGCGCAGCGAGATCCAGAGACGCCTCCTTGGTCACCACCACGACCTCGATGCTGCCGGCATGGGATACCTGTTCCGCAATCGACGTCAGGGTCTGACGAAGCAGTTCACTGCGCCCCATGTGCGGAATGACGAAGAGCGTGTTCACGCGACACGCCGCCTCTGCCCGGCAGTTGGCAAACGATGTCTGAGCCAGGCCCTTTCGCGCTCGAGCGAAAAGCCTCGCAGGCATCGCCACCAGGTCATGACCACCGTGCCGGTGTGCGACCGGACACTGGCGTAGGCTTGCTGCGGCTTCGGAACCTGGGCCGGATCGAACTCATGTGGCGACCGGGCGCACCACTGGTTCCCGACCGGGCCGTGATTCTGCAGCAGAATGGCTTGTATGCGGGTGTAGTGAAGCGTGTCGGACGCCTCGAGTGCGTCGATCACATAGGCCTTGTAGCGTTGCGCGGCGTCGAGCAGCACTTCCCTGTCATCGTGGGCATACCGGTAGGCGGCGTACAGCACACTGGCCTTACGGGCATCCTGGGCTACCCAGGTATCGTTGGGATAGTCGAGCTTGTGGGCCGAATCAAGATAGGGCGCCTCGTGCAGGCGCATCCAGTGCGCGTAGTGCAGCAGCAGACTGCGAGCGTAGTGGTAATCGGCATCGATCTCCTGACTCGTCCTCTTGGTATCGAGAAAGCCGATCACGGCCTGCAGGAACACGGTATAGAACCAGGTGGTCTCGATATCGTCGAGCTTCCGTTCACGAATGTCATCGGCCGGCCCGGCGGTGTTCCTGATGATCAGGCCGATGCGAGCAAGGTGCCGGCTTTCACCATCGAGTTCGAAACAGTCGAGCAACGCACGGATGTAGTTGCCCACGCCGCGATCGAACGGGTAGCGAAAGCGCAGCACCTTCTGCCTGCGCAGCAGCTTCAACAGGGTGGGCAGATCCGTCTTGAGACTCACCCTGAGTTGTTCCAGCAACGATCCGCTGCCCTCGTAGACATGGCCGATCCAGCGTGTCAGGTCGAACACCGCCTGCCGCGCCCGGGCGTTGCCGGTCATCTGGTAATACAGACGCAGCCCCGACGTATAGCAGTGCTGCCCTCCCGGCCCGCCGCCGGCGAGCTGGTGCGAGTCGGACTGCTGGGTATGCGAATAGGTGCGGTGCGTCGCCGTGCCAGCCTGCACGTAGTGGTCGGTATGCCAGAACAGGCCCTGGTTGTATTCGGGGCGATCCGCCTCGGTTCGGTACAGGTCGATGTCGAGCACATGCTGCGCCAGATCGTTCATCAGCACGAACCATCGCCAGTCGCCGGTCTGCAGGAATTGCCGGCCGAAGCCGTACACCGGGTCGTACTGATTGTTGTAGTGTGAGACGAAAATGCCCGCGGGCGACTGATTCCATGTTTCATGATCGGCGTACAGATCGCCGAAATGCCGCCAACCGTACTCGTCGACCGTCTCTCGCTTGGCCAGGAACGACTGGTCGCCTGCCAGCCCGCGCTCGATCAGGGATGTGTAGCGGGCGTCGCTCGCTTGCTCGTGCCAGTCAGTCAACGCACGACTGCGAAACACCGACTCCTGATCCAGACTGACCTCGAGCGGATGATCGACCCAATCCAGGCCCGCGGCCCGCACGTACTGGCCGTTCGAGTCCTGCCCGGCAACACTCAGATAGAACACCGACGTACTCGATTCGCCGCCCTGCAGCTCATGAACGAGGTGCGCCTGCGAGGGAAAGAGTGAAAGACGACACACTGACCCCTGCACCTGCAGCGCCTTTGGAAAGCACTGCCAGAACCGCGACGGTCGCAGCGTCATGGCAGCACCGCCCACGCGCATCTGCAGCGCGGGCTCACAACGATTGCCGGTGACCGAACGGCCTGTCTGGTCAGTGACCTCGTAGCCGCGGAATGGTGGTGTAGGCCGGCCTCGTTCATCCACGTGCACGGGGCTGTCCCAGTGATCTCCACCGCTGCCCGCCTGCATGATCGACAACATTCCGCCGTCGAGCGACTGCCAGGAGTCACCGGCGTCAAGCTGCCATGTCACAGCACCCTCGACAGGCAGGTGCAAGGCGAGTTCACAGCTCCGGAAGCACAGCGAGCCCGGATCGCCCAGGTCCCAGATGCCGCCGGGATGCACGGCGGCATTCGGATTGTGCAGAATGATCTCCACCCGCGACAAAGCCGTCGGCGCGAAAATGGTCTGCCGAATGGTGAAGCGCAGCGCGCTGACGGCCGGCTTGAGTCGACATTCACCGCGTGTCTCGAAGACAGCACTGTGTCCGGCACGATGGTCGACCCAGCGTTGGTCGATCACATCGAGTGAAACGGCCTTGCCTTCGGCATCGATCATGTCAAGGCATGATTGCGCGATCGTTGCGTCGCTTGCGTGACTCGTGTCGGAGGCACGAGGCGTCGCCAGTAACTGCCCGGGGCCGTGACCGGCACTGAAAACGAATCCCCCGGCTGCGAACACAAACCCCGCGCCCGTCGG
>JAULKR010093651.1:0-10661 GCA_032356305.1 Prasiola linearis | reverse complement strand
AGTAATGCGGCCTTCTTCTCACCGAATTCAGCCTCGGTAATCGCCCCGACATCTTTAAGTTTCGCCAGCCTTTCAAGCTGTTCGAGTGGCCCATCTGATGCGTCCACCATTGAATTCGGCCTTGGCGCAGTATCGTGAATTGCCTCTTGCATGGCGGACACCAGTCGCTGTGCCCGGTCCTTTTCGGCGACCTGTAGCGTGAGTTCGTCGCCGGACGTAAAAAGTACTACTTCCAGGAACATAATCCCACGCTTGGTTTCAATCGAAGTCACCTTTTCAATCGGCCACGGCTCGACTTGAAGCGACATCATACCTTTGCGCACAAACACGATACGCTTGTTCGTAAGCACGCACGCGCCCTCGAATCCACGTCCTTCGCGAATAGCTTTGGCCCAAGTTACGATTTCCTCACCGTTGAGCAAGTGCTCTTCTTGAAATTGTGAGTATACAAGTTGCATACCTAAGCACGAATTTGCATGAAGATGCATCGATACAAGAATCTTGAATTTGCACAGATGACTTTTAAATTGCGAAACAAATGGAGCAGCACAATCTGACATGTGCACATTGTATTGCTACATCCCCTTGCTTACACATTCAAAGGTCACCATGGTAACGTGGTGACTGAGCACACCTGTAACCTTTGACTTTACATTCGAGCTTCCGGAAAGTTCGTAGAGTTCTGAAGTAATGAATACATTTTTGAAACCGTTGGCATATCTCGCCTTGATCTGGTGCAACTTATGAGCTGATTAGCGAAGCAATTGTAGGACCTGAAGTAGGCAGCACAAAGCCATCATGTTCTATAAAATATGTAAATGATATTCACCATAAACAAGACTCACTGTATCGTCATCATAATTTCAAATACGAATTGCAAGATTTGCCCGATTAGGATTACTTGTCATTACAGGTTCGCATATCCACGACGTCTTCGCACCAATCGTGGTCTCAACTCCGACAATAAGACGGAGGTAGCGAGCAGCGGTGACATCTGGGTGCCAACCGATGATGACTTTGGTGCGCTTTCAACAACTATAGTACTAAATAAATGAGCCGCAACTAATCAAACAAGGCAGCATTATCATGTGACAACTGCATCAACCTCCTTACTTATATTCTTTTCTGGTCAAATGGAATATGAAGGCATGCATGCATCTGTGGCATAAGGTGCCTGTCTAGTGCACTGGTGAAATAATGTCATGCACCAGCGACCTTCCTTAAGTGCTTGGCGCTATCATGACCTCTGGTCGAATGGCATTCGCCACTGTCTACAGATGTTGCATATTTGCCACTGGCCCATCACGTGCTTGGTGCTTGTTGCAGATGAGACAAAAGAAGGCTCTTTCTCATCATCAGCTCTTTTTGCGGTGATTCCTCTGGTGATTGAGCAGCTCACCCGAAGCGCTCAGCGCCTTGGGCCGTTCGGGATCGTCACTGCGGTCCCCACTTTAATCTCTAAGGTCTTCGGGTTCTTCAAGGGCCCACGAGAGGTTCGTCCTTTGGCTTTGGGCTGAATGTGCATGTATGCCTCATGACAACGAATTAAACACAGAATATGCATTTTTCGTGAAAATTGCTGCTGATTTCTACTGATGATATAAGTGACGTCTATCAGTGTCACTATGGTTCTTGGTGGGCAGCTTTAAAATGAGGATACTCATATATAATTTGAAGGTGATAAGAAAGGGACTGAGCAATATCTGAGACGTCCTTAGAGGGGTGGGTATATATATGCAGACCATCGCGACAGGCAGCATCGGCGGATACTGGAAGTCCTATGACGAGATGGCTCAGATCTACGACAATCAGAAGGCGAGTGGTTTGCTGATGGGTTGTTGTTTGCGAGGCCGAGGTTGCGGTTCTTCAAAGCAAAGCTGGTTTTTGAATTTTACGGTGATGTTTTCATGGCGAAGTCTATCAGGATTGAAGCTGAGGGGCGAACTTATTAGCTTAGGCTTGCAGTATCTGATCCGCTGATGAGCCTCTATGGTTACAAACGTTGGAATGAGCTGTCAAGAGCGTATTGACCAGGGCAAGTTTGGGCCATATTTGGGGCTCTCAAATTCCAATTCCTTACTCGCCCGTGCAATTGCCGTGCAGCCAGCAGCAGCCATTGTGAGCAATGCAAAAATCGACAAGTATGATGCTGAGGCAGATGATGACGAAAACGAGCAGGTGCCGCTCTTCTCATTGGGATAACGTTTCCTCGTGACTGGCTCCTTTAAGTAGCACTCCCTTTCTTCGCCATGCAACCATCTGCTAGCAATTGCTAAGGCAACAGCAATAATGATATCTGTGCACTAAATGCATGCGCAATCCCAAAGCTGTCTTGTGCACAAATTGTGAGCCACAGGCCTCATTCACACCAGCAAATGTGTAATTTCGATAATATATAGCCAGCTTATTTGCAACGGCCTGGCATGCCGGCAGTCCTCAGTGATGTTTGCATGGAATATCTGCCTTCTGTGCACATGTGAGAGCCATGCTTACCTTCCGGAGAAATAGGTCCCATGCAGTGGTCGTTGAGCTATGCAAGCAAAACTTGTGATTGGCTAGGTCTGGAATTTGATAGAAAATTATGCTCATCTTCTACATGATTCTGTGTGACCGTTCGACCCGACGTTGTCGAGCTGTTATGTCTCATATCGGCTGGGTCAAAAGCTTACAGAGATCGAATTGCAGGCTTGAAGGAGTGAATTTATAATACGTATCACCTATGCTAGTACCAATGCATGCCGGTTGCATTACTGCTGGATTTACTCACATGCTTAACCGTCATTGCCATTGTCCACAGACAAGGAATATGCTACGTGTCTTGCCAAAAGAAGACCGCAAATCAGTGCTGCGTAGAGCTAATGTCAGCGAAGATGATTTCGAGGCGCCTGAAAAGCTTGTGCCTCTGCAGAAGCTGAAAAATCTACGTCAAACCCGTAAGCTCCAATCAGATGCTGTTGTAGCTCAAACCGTTTCAGCTGCAACCTTCGTGCATCATCTGACACCTCACTTGTTGCTGAATCTGCACTCCTTGGGCAAGGTGCTGTCATGTTCAACAATCTACCCCAACCCGGCCTGAAGCAGTCACAGCTTTTGAGAAACCTCGCGTATGCATATAATCAATCGGTCTGTTCGGTTCACCTCCTTACGGTATCATTCACCGTGCCTCTGAGCCACTGTCGATGGAGTACCATGACAGGTAGGACAATAACGGATACATAGTTGTCCAGTAACCAGCATTGTCGTACGTTAGGGATGTATTGACATATGACTGCTGCAACGTCATGGGAGTGCTGCAGTCGATGACATCACGTAAGTAGAGTTGCTTGTACGCAATTGCGCAAAATAATGTGCAGAGAAGTGACTATATTGTGATGAGCTTATATGTGATGAGCAAGAGAACACATTGTGACGCTTTCATGCATGCAAGCACTTGATGCTACATAACAATTATGTACAGCTGTAACATTCAAGCTTTAAATTCTCTAAGCTTGAAAGGGACCCTACATCCGCAGTAAACGATAAGCTGGACTGGCCTGAGCCATTCGTGTACCGCGGACAGCACACTCCCCAAAACACTTCTGACCTGGATGGTACCTCTCGGCACGATGCCTGGGCCACTGATGCAGGTACTGTGGTCATCGTTTCGTGACAAATTGAGGAAACATCATATAAAGTGGCCTGCTCAGCTGATTGTCCCTGTCCTTGAACGGTTCACTTTGTAGCTACAGCTACAGCTAGGAGATTCCAGCTGCTTACAATGTACAGAATTTGCATTACGTAAGGAATATGCTTGAAATTTCTATGAGAGACCCTCACTTTGCAGCTCTTGCAGAGCTTTGTTGCGGAGTTGTTGCAATGCATGTCCATGTGCATCTACAACCAAAAGCACTTGCATCAATTCGCAGCCAATCTTGATGGAATACAGTACCCATTTCCACTGCCTTTTCTGAAGAGTGTGACCAATCGCTTTCGCAGAGTTTGGGCGGCAATACAAGGCAGGCATCAACCCCCTGGTACTATGTGCCCTCAAGGAGCTGCCCACCACGAGAACGATGCTCAAAGATAACCAGAAGCTAATTGAAAGTGCGAATCGTGGTCGTACTCACACTCTTTTTATATGTATATATTGTGCCAGTGTGAGCCCAAATCTGATTCCATCATCATTGTCAACACTGCTCCTGGAATTCAAATCGAAATGATGTATCAGCAGGAGTTACAATCTGCTGGACATACATAGTCACGCGGGTACATCTACTTGGATCATGAGGCTGCTTTCTTTCAGGATGGTTCATACGTTGACAGGATAAAAGACTAAATGATAGTTGTGAGCAAGCTCGCTGGCTTGCAATCCGTATTCGGATCATTCAATTCTGAGGCAGTCTGACATGCAGGCTCTATGGAGGGTAATACCATTGAGTCCCTGATGTCAGAAGTTCGATCAGGGGCGACCCCACGCATCTTTATAGTCGACTACGAAAAGTGAATACTCCTTCTATCTCACCTACCTTCCATTGGCAACTACAGGTCATGATCATGCAAGTCAGCACCTAAGAAGAAGCACATGCCATGGACTGCAGTAAGGGAACAACCAATGCCATATAGACAGCCACACCAGCGCTTTTGTAAATGGCCAACTCTGCTCAAGAGACGCAACATTGGTGTAGTCACTCTCAATTGTAATCCTGAAAGCTGTGTAAAATTCTTGCTGAATGGGGTTGATGGTCAGCATATATTTCTGCAAATTTAGACATTTAGAGCTTTATGAAGTGCTTTGTAGTGTAGACCAACGTGGTGATATGTGTGAAGATTTGTCGTCTCGTTCTTCAATAGTGGTTTGTCTCAGTAGTGTATGGTCATGACGTGCTAGCTGAAAGTAGGGAATTGCTTGACCTCAGCAGTGTATGGTCGTAAAGTATCTACAATCCCGACAATATCATGCACACGTGACCGGCTAGCTGGAAGTAGTGAATTGCATGACCTCAGCAGTACATGTTCATAAATAGTCTACAATCCCAATAATGTCATGCACTTATGACGTGCCAGCTGAATAAAAGATGTTTCAAAAGGAGTCAATGTGAATCTGGGAGTGAAGGTACTACGGAGATTGGGCTGAAAAGACAAACGTCAAGGAGAAGGGACGATGCTTGTATGCCGGACGCTGCATGATGTACCAGAAGTGCGACAAACTCCTATATAAGGCCTGTAGAGTTTCATGACTGCAGAAAGTAGTAGCTTTCTGCTTGTAGCAAATTAGCAAGTCTCGTCTGCAGTCCAATCAAGCATACCATGTGAAGATGCCGGGACTGCCTGAAGAGATTCGCACACACTGCAACTGACTGCGCTAGTGCACTGCCATTTGACGCATGTGAATCTTCGTTACAGATACACGTAGATGTATGAGCTGTGCCAAGGGCCAAAGTGAGCCAAGGGCCAGAGTGAGCCCACCGGCACTGTCGAAGGTTCTTCGTGAAAGAGCGAAGTCGATTCGAGCAGAATGCCCTCAACTACCGCATTAGTGTTACGTGCTGATGGCTGTGACGTCTGCGTCAGCACTATGCTAAAGATGCAGCACCAATAGCTCTCACACGCTGATATTCGTGGTTTAAGTCACGTAAGGAGGTTGCAGGGATGACAAGCGTCTGGTGCCGGTGGCCATCGAGCTGCATGCTCCCGGCACAGCTGCTTCAGAGCTGGTACTATACACGCCACAGGATCCGCCTCAGGTACTTCACTTTCAACTTTGAATTGCACTGTGTGTGTGTGTGTGTGTGTGTGTGTGTGTGTGTGTGTGTGTGTGTGTGTGTGTGGGAGTCTGCTGGTGACGATGAGTCGATGAGAGTGTGGCCATAGGGATGTGTAATGTTTTGATACCTTTCGTGCGTAGACATGGAGCGCCAGTCTCAATCTATAACACAGAGCCATTGTTAACTCGTTCCATCGCTCATGCAGGTGTGGCAATTGGCGAAGGCAGCGTTCAATAATACTGACAGCACCTTCCACCAGCTTGTGAGCCATTGGCTGCGGACCCATTGCGCAGTGGAGCCTTACATCATCGCCACAGACCGCAATCTCAGTCAACTGCACCCGGTAATCTCGTTGGCTGCTCACATTTCATAGGTCGCCTGACCATCAAAGGGTGCATCGCCCAGGTTTTAGTCTCAAGGGTCATATTGATGCTTCTTAATTGGCTAATTAATTGGTTCCGGCAGCAACAAAATTATGGAAAGGCACACGAAGCTGCTAAAGGTCTGCAAAAGCCTTCAAGAGCCGAGTCGTGTCAGGCCATGCAAATCCGACAGGGGTGCTGAAGGCATTGTCCTCAAACTTCGCAGGTCTACAAGCTTTTGCAGCCACACTTCCAATATACTTACCGCATCAATGCCGACGCCAGGTGGGTCCTTATCCTAGAATCGTAATACGTATATATATATATATATATAAATAGATGCCAGACAGATGTTGATGATTCCTCCACATGGAACTCGAGATGCATGTGCTCGAAAGTCCGTACCTTTCTTCGCTTGCACATTCACTTTTTTCCAGGAGCATTCTCGGGAACAGAGAGCTTAAGCTTCTTGTCCATCAGCACAGTACCGTGCATCGATGAGGTTGCACTAGTGGCTTGGCTGAGGAGTTGGAATAACCGGGTGCATTTGGCATGCTGCCAAGGATAGTATCTCTCTTTCAGGCCAACGTGTACAAGCTACGCTAGCTGAGGGTCCCAAAATTGTAAAAAAGGAAATCGAAAGGCTTGGGCTAAGAAGAGTGTTTCAACTATGTTTCAAATGAAAGTCAGATGACATTGAATCTAAGAATTCAAGACGGCTGGCCTGATGCAGGAAAGTGCTGATATCAGCGAATACGGTCATCGAGCTGTTGTTCACAACAGGAGAAGAGTCGATGCAATTTTCCTCTCACGTGTACAAAGACTGGAAATTCACTGACCAGGCCTTTCCTCAAGACGTGATCAATAGGTAAGCTTTCAGTGCCCGTCCATGCCTCAAGCTGCATGTAATGCCTGCAGCCTCACAGGTTTGACCTCGTCTAGGATCGACATCAGAGGTTATAATGACCGACCCGACAGCATGCTTGCAATGTAGCCTTTGCAAGTTCCGAATGATCGCACCCCTCACCAGCTGCGCTTTCTAGATACATTTCAAATTGTGGATCACAGCGATTGCAAAGAAGCTTCGATATTAATAACGGGTTTGGGCCGCATTGTTTTCCGGTCTCAAGGTTTGCTTTCAGTTGTGGAACAATGTACATTGATTTTTACTGACCCAGATATTTAAAATTGATTAGCATCAGCATTGATTACATCCACAGGGGTCTAGCTAAGAGAGCGTCTGGAGGGGGACTGGAGATCATTGCAGAGGACCATCCGTACTGTGAAGATGGATTGCTGATTTGGGATGCCCTGAAGACCTACATGTCTGACTACATCGTACGCAATTCCGCTTCGTTGTTCCAATCAATGTACACTCTCTTACATGAATAGTACATGAGTGTGTACATCGAAAGTTTGCACAGTGATATTATTCATATAAGTCATATCACTGTGGCATAATTTTGTTTTTGTATGTTATTCAATGGAAAAGATCATCCAACGGTACATGATTGATATCATGGAGTTCAAGACCGTATAACCAGCATACAACTGTAAAGCTTGCATGCAGGAACCGTTTGCAGATATCCCGTGTACTGTAGATATCCTGTGAGTTGGATATCCTGTGAGTTGGGGAGATGAGCTTCTGAGAGTCATTCGTAGAGCCCATTGATGCATCTCCCCCCTCCCCCCCACCTCCCCCCTTTCCTACACACATTGAATCCTAGCATGAATAGAGATAACCCTTTTTAAACCTTTTTTCACAATTATCGAGTGTTGACAATCACGAGCATGGTTGCAGGAGGTGTACTACAAATCCGACGAGGATGTGACAGGAGATTCGGAGCTGATGAGCTGGTGGGATGAAATCAAGTAACTCCTGCATGCTTCCCAATCCCGATACGAAATTGAGGCTATCAACCTGTTGGCCTGTACGGTTTCTCCGTGCATCATCGCATGCAAGCGAAGATTGATCAAGACACATCCACCATCAGAGGCCTGGTGGTCAACGATGCAGCACATTGACTTGCTTTGAAGAGCACCAGCACAAGGTCATGTACCACATTTCGCGATGCACCATATGCATATGCAGACGGAAGACTGTGAAAATGCCTATGAGGAAGACAGGTCGCACCATTCTGCCAACAACGATTAATGCATCGCTTTGGTTCTCCTCGTCAGATCACTGATCAGTCGAGAGGCCGCACTGATGCAGAAACAAGGGGCACGTCGATGCTCATCCTTCTGGCTGGCCGAGTCTGAAGACTGTGGCTGATTTGTCTCAAATTCTGGCAACAATCGCATGGACAACATCGGCACACCACGCTGCTGTCAACTTTGGTCAGGTACATCCATTGCAATACCGGTCTCACCGTTGACAGAGAAGTCAATAACCTATGTTTTGAATTTGAGAAATCGTGGACTCACAGTAATCACTCTTTCTCGAGCTTCTAGAAGCAGATCTGGTACGATTTATGTAGATTTTGTCTACTGCACATATTATTTACCCGAGCGATTTGTAAATTTGTAGAATTTATAGATCCATAGAGTGCAAAATATAGATTTATTAAGAGTGCAATTTATAGATCTATAACGAGTGTGTCTGCCGCACACGTCATTCACACGTGCAATTAACTTTCAGATACACAAAGTTAAGGCACACTATGTACGAATGATGCAGAACGACTACGGCTCATTCGTTCTCAATCGGAGTTGCCTCCTCGGCAAGCCCATTCCTGGGAAGGGGTCTTCTGCATACAAGGTGAGCACAATCTGGACTTTGGTGCATTGCTGTCACATCGCTGGGTCATAGGGCCCCAAGTCCCAAGGGACTTGAAAGTCCCAAGGGCTAGCAACGGGGCCACTGTCTCTTCGATGCTGTACGTAGCATGTGCTTCATGTCATTGGCTGGAGTGTTGCCCTGCCCAGGCCACTTGGTGAGAGATGATGGCGCCGATACAGAATGTGAAAGTGCCCTTTGGCACAGCTTGACGTTGTCGACGTTAACGATGTTTTCAACCATCAGACGCACACAGCCTACGAGGTTGAGCACAGGCTGGGCATGAGCATGTACCGGTGCATTGCAGGCATTGACAGACCCTAAAACAGGCGAAGAGGAATTCATGGGTTACCTCGCTCCCCAGCTGCCGGCTTGCATTAATGTTGCTGTCTTGCAGATTCTCGCGACACACTCAGACAACGAGAACTACTTGTCGGTATGGCCCTGTAGCCCCCTCAACCCATTATAAATCTAGCGTCAGTCGTGTCACGATCTTGCTAATTAGCCAATGCGATCCAACTTGTCCGATGGAAGCTCTTCAGCACCTGCTTTACTTGCAATGAAGTACTGTGGGGCGATGCCAATGACAATATTTTTGACAATTTTTTTCCAGCACATACTTGCGGAATGACCAACCAACCAACCCTGATGGGCAGGATGTGAAGGATGGTTCAAAAGATTTTCGAAAGGCAATGTCTTCATTCATAATCACACATTTTTCCCTACAAAGTCCTCCGATGACTAACACCGGTGGAGGGGAGCAGGACCAAGAGCAGAAGTACATCTCCGGAAAGCCTGCCTTGGCAGTGCATGCCCAGCTGCTGAAGCATTTGGAAGCTGCGGAGAAGACCATCGGAGAGCGAAACACGGCTGGCACGTCTAAAGCACGAACGGTGTCCGAGGGAGGCCTTCCGTATCAGCTTCTCATTCCCAGTGGAACTGACGCTGAAGGTGAGGGTCAAGAGTACAGCTGCCCCTTCTGTTGACATCATCAAGATAGAGCTTCCTACTCTTGAAACACCGCGGCAATGAAGAAGGTGCACCAAGTCAGCCAGCCAAGGTTGTGTAGATTGGGACAGAATGGCTGTAGAATGGTATATGGAGTAATATCTGAAGGCTATATAGAAAAGCTGTGTAGAAAGTTTGCCTTGCGACTGTATCTAACGTTGTGGATTTAGCTGCATGCACCCGTTGAGCCTCCGATTGGGTGACGACCGATTGCCAATTTGCAGGAAAACCATTGACTGGTGATAATATTTCGGGAAAGCGAGTGACCAATCGTCCTGGTCGCGGAATTCCCTTCAGCATCTCCATCTAATGACAGGGGAGCTGCGGGGTCGCACGATCACTGTCGCTTTGCATCCAAAACAGCCGTGTTGTCGGAGAGAACGATGCGCAACATACCGGCAGCCTCGAACATCAGAGAGTTGAGAGGCTAGTCTTTAGAACATTCACCCTGATATGTTTTCACATTTTCAGCATTACTTTGAACCGCAAGAGATGATCACTTGCATGAAGGATGGCATATGCAAACTAGGTCGACTTCCTACAGATTAATCACCAAACTCTCATGACGTATTCGCTCAATTTGAGATGCTGGAGAGAGCCAAGAGTGGAAATCTTCGCAGTAAGTGTAGCTATTTTGCCGTAGACTGCAACGATACGAAAATGAATCTGGACTTTTTGTGTCTTGGAAATATACTGTGATGTTAGCCGCCATTTGACGTGTCAAATTTGACCTGGAAAACGGGTATGCGGTAACCCTAACCCTAAACC
>JAULKR010093540.1:0-10666 GCA_032356305.1 Prasiola linearis | reverse complement strand
TCTCTCTCTCCCTCTCTCTCTGTGTGTTTTCCACAATTCCAAACACTTATTGAACTTTATATTCTTATCGTAATTATCTAAATGTACGGTACTCATTGTGATGTTTGGGGCAGGCACTTCTGCTATGCATCTTTACGATAGCATCTTCACGCACTGCTTCTGCCCGCAAAGCTCCTGAAACAGCGCACAGTGGTCTGGAGCTAGTTTCTGCTAATGCGAGGCAATTACTTAGAGGTACACGATCACTGTAATTTATATGATAATGTGATTGAGGAAGTCACATGGCAGAATTCTATAGGCATGATGATTCAATGCATCTCGTAGATGCTTATTTACCTGTATATGGTGGCATAGGGCAAGTTTCTAGATATATATAACAGACGTCGTTTGAGACACCACAATTGTCGTCCTATTATTGTGAGTGCCTTGGCGGGATGGGTTCGTGAGGTGTACATCATTTCCGTCGATAGTGCAAGACAGCCAGGAGAAATGAGGCACAGTATTCAAAAATCTTGACAATTCGGGTCCTATGCATATGTCTGTGTCTTTGTGTCTTTAGCCAGGAACAAAATTTCGCAGTTGTGAATGCCATACCATGGTAATTCGCCTTGTTAGGTGCAGTGTTACAGTTGAAATATTTATCACTTAAGGAACACAATAAAGTATTGGTCTGGTGTGGATTTTTTTGTTGGATTTTAGAAGCTGATGCTGCCTCTGCAATCAATTGTTTGGTGAATTGTCTAATGTTCCTGCCTCTGCAATCAATTGTTTGCTGAATTGTTCAATGATCCATCTCTAGTGTACCATACGTATAGGTGTTCAGTCGTAGCTTAAGAAGATTGAGCATATTATACCTCCAACATATGCCCTTGTGCTCAAAAGTTAACGTTGTTTTGTGCCCAGGCGGGAATGGTGGTGCGGGTGGCAAGGGCGGTGATACGAAACTCGGAATTGCTGGTAAAGGCGGAAGCGGTGGTAATGGTGGCAAGGGCAACAACAGTCCTGGAGGTGATGGTGGCGGTGGGGGCTCTGGAGGTAAAGCCGACGTGGGTATTGCCGGCGATGGAGGAGGAGGAGGCACTGGTGGAACTGGAACCGGTACCGGTGGTGGAGGAAGCGGCGGCTCTGGTGGTAGTGGAGGCGCAGTAGGACTGGGTGTTGCTGGCGATGGTGGCCCAGGAGGACCAGGTGGTGATACTAAAGGCAATGGAGGTGCTGGCGGTGGTGCTGGTGGAGGTGGTGGAGGGAATGCTGTTGTCGGCAACGCTGGCAATGGTGGCCCGGGTGGAAATGGTGGGAATGCACTTGGCAGTGGAGGGGCAGGCTCAGGAGGTGACGGCGGTGGTGGCGGTAGTGTGAAGAGGGGCAATGGAGGGAATGGGGGAGGAGGCGGTGATGGTGGCAGTGCCAAGAACAACAATGCTGGTAATGGAGGGAACGGTGGTTCAGGAGGATCGAGTAATAACGGGTGTGAAATGCAGCGAGCCCAACACCATGTAGATGCTTGTTTGCACTGTAACATTTATTCGAGGCACCTTCGAGGAAGGAAGTACTGTTTTCTGATGAGCAGACGAACAGTGCGCTAGTGTGACTCTTACACGTTTGGCTGACCGATTTGCAGGTTGTCTGACAAGGACAAAAAGGTACTCAGCAGACTCTTCGGCGAGAAATGGTACAACAAATTTTTCGGTGAGAGGCCAACTCGTTCCGAAAAGTAATTCTGCTGAAAACTTACTCTACTCTTAATCATGATAGCAAACTTAGAATGTTTAAGACAACCCTGTAATGGATTTGTTGCTATTGTTTGTTAAAAAATTGAAGTGCTTATTGTAAATCTGGGGTGAACAGGTTAATGAGAACAAGATTCAGCAGGGAGTTTCATAAACAAGGCTATACCATACAATCGTGCTAAAAATCTTTTCTGTTTTCCTTAAAACTATTTCAGTGTAATGGTTTCCAAGCAACGTCTCTGTGGTAAATCTATTTAAACTCTCAGCCAAACAAAGTTTTGAA
Source organism: Prasiola linearis (assembly GCA_032356305.1). Classification (NCBI taxonomy): domain Eukaryota; kingdom Viridiplantae; phylum Chlorophyta; class Trebouxiophyceae; order Prasiolales; family Prasiolaceae; genus Prasiola; species Prasiola linearis. Next base: position 8,653 of record JAULKR010093540.1, on the reverse strand, counting down.
TACTGTTTCAAGAGGAAACGATTTTTATGTTGTTGGAATGTTTCACCAGTATACAGCTGTAATGACATGGTGGTAATATTGGAAGAAGATATATGAATTCCTCTCTACTGTCCCAAGAAACTACGGCAAATAATCTCAAAACCTAATTTATGTACTATTATCTGTGCTATGAATATCTTCAATATCGATCGATTTTGATAGATCTGGCAAGCCTGCTGACATGTAAAGCAGCTTGGTAACGTATTTGGAAAGTTTATCTCTCTAAGTTGACATTCCATGATAATGATGGTGAGCTTGAGTTTGGCTGCAGCTTCTTAAGTCGTACATCACTTGCGGTCTTCGAAAATTGTGGAATATGCTCATCACCATCATCACGTAAAAAATCTTAGTTTAATGATATGATGCAGTCAGGGCGTACTTAGCAAACTCAAAGTTTTCAATTATCAGATGGATCAACACAATAATTCTGTGCACAGTATAACTTGAGTCTGGAGTTTAATCTGAAAGTTCGGTTGCCACCGCAATCGAGCAATATTGAGGTGTGAAAGATATAACAAATTTATTACGTATACGACAACATCATATTTGTATAACATGGCTTGATTACCAACCAGATGGCGGGACTCTTGGCGGCCTAACTCATGCTGCGACTCCAATGTATGATCTTCACTCATCGTAGAACACGGCAGCAGCAAGAGTCTATTGTTGGTGTGCTCGCAGCTCATTACAGTCAGTATTTAAACACTTCTAGTTCCGAAATAGCTCAAACGATTGTTAAGCACTGGTAGGGCCGGCAGCTAGCTCAAGATACGAGATGGGAACGCGACGAAAGCCAAATATGCTGCACCCGGAGTCCAATTCCTATGGCTCAACTCTTTGCGAAGAAAGCTGTCAAAGCGATGCGACTGGCTTGTATTCGCAGTACAGTGGTGACAACGACAATCATGAGCGACATCCGCTTCTTTTCGCAATTGCGCTTCTTTTCGCCACTGCGCTTGTCCTTTCAAATAGCGGAAGGCCGTGCATACATAAGTAATTTGCTTCTTAGCAGGAAGTTCTGCCTGTCGAGCTGGGCACACGTGCATGAACGCACTCGTAAAGTATTTTTTCAAGAACTTCGCGAGACAATCGACTGAAAAAAGTTTTACAGCAATCTGGCCTGACACACCTACTAGTAGAGCATCCTAGCCTCGCTCGCTTGATCTGTAACATTTGAAAGCTTCGCAAGGTTCGCTTGCATATTCGTCACAGGCTGTTGGAGGCTGAAGTTGCGCCACACAATCTTGTGTAGGTCGTGACAGTGGTAAAAGTAAAATGACGTCTTACACTGATCTGCTGAGTCTCTCCGCTGATAATAGAAGGTGCCAGCTATGGCATAGGACGCTGCCATCCGCCATGGTCATTTATTTGCCTAGCTGACAGCAATCACTGTCGCCATCAGCAACTCCGCGACAGCGAAGAGCAAAGAAACCCTGTGACCCATCAGCCTCAGCACGGCTGCCTCTGCTGTCCTCATCTCAACCAAGACCCTGCTTGGCCATGCGCGAGTCCATTGAGTGTCCATTGTCGCTGCACAGGCGCTCCACAAGCACTGCAGGCATACAGCACCTGGGAGAGACAGCACCGATGGCCACAGCCAACGGCGACCAATCAAGACATGGGCGGACGCAGTGACAGCGTCAGTGGCTGGGGCAGCTCAGTCAATCGGCCGTCTTCGCCTGCGTCCTCCGAGAAAACAGTTGCCTGGGCGCCTCCACTACCGGCCCACATCGATGAAGGTAGCTCCTTCAGCCAAATTGGCAAGCTGCAGCTTCAGTAGAACCGGAGTTACTTTGTGTCTTCTTGCCTTCGCCGTTCAATCGAGTGAGAGAAATATCAGGCACACAACAATCAAAGGAGGAAAAGCTGAGCAGCGTGGGCCGTCCTACTTAAAGGCTAAACTTCGTGAGTTTGTCGTCTTCAATCAGCCTTAGCTGAAGCGCACGCCTGTCTAGACTCCCTCTATTCAGAGTCAGCTTCGACCAATGATGGTGTTGTGCTGTGTGAAAGACACCCTAAGATCTACGAGAAGACGACAGCTTTATTCGACAGCTTCATTCGATGACTCACTTTGGGCGAGGTGTCAGACACCCATCAACCATTGCACCTCGACGAGTCGTGCCTGAACAGCTTCAGACCTGATAAGTCAAAATTAGCCTTAACGCCAAGAGCTCTTCATGGATCTTGAATCAATTGTATCTCTATCAGCCGGGCTCTGCCGTGCTGTGGGATCGCCCGCTATCACCTTAGTGCCTGGGTACCAAACACCAATCCTGACAATCCTATCAAAGCTTGGCGCTCTCTCATCACCGTTAGAATTTTCGCGAACGATCTCATGCCTTTGTTGATAGCGAAAGCTATGAAGGCAGTGATTCCTGATGATGGAAGGTGATGATGACAAGGTCTTGCACGTCACTTTGATAAACAATTACCTACACACGCTGCTCTCATATGTGTCATTGCTCAGAAGATGACGAAGAGGACGTCGTCGATTCTTCCGTACGCAACACCCAATTGGACAGCCCCCAGCCCAACATCAGACCCCTCAGCAATGAAGACGTCAATGTGTCAGCAGCCTGGCGCTTTGCCAAGCATCGCACCTTACAATCGATTTACCGCTCGGATCAGGTACTGCGCCCCCTGGCCGCATCAATCTGCCTCCTGCTCTTTTATCTGGTCTGATCTGGCTGCGTGCATTCTCGCATCCTCTCAGTACTTGCATCCTCTTAGTGCGCACAAGTGACACCTCTCTGTAAGGAGGAAATCTTACGATAATCATTCTGCGCATGCAACGTGCCAACGCTGTCAACACTCACAATCTGATCTTAGGCAATGTGGGCGTCCATCCTCTAGATGCAGTAGATGTGATCGACCCAAATCTCGTCAAGGCTGTCTTTGCTGTCGACGTTTATCTTCAAGATTGAACCTAGCCAATATGACATTACTAAGATATACGGGTTGTCCGATCGAATTGCACGTCCAAACCAGGATAGCAGCACCAAGCTCCTCCAGCTTGCCACATGACGAAGCCCGTCTTTCCTGAATTTATGCGGCCTAAGAATAGACATCCACAACCTTCGTTTTGGCCATTGAAGTCACCTGCAACTTCAGGATGAATGGTTTCCTCTGGATGAGAGCAAGCGGTGCCAGCATCAGCTGCAGGGTATGTGCGCCTTTCAGCCGATAGACACGTACGTTAAAAGTGAAAGCTTCGTTTGTTGCAGGTGCCTTCGGCGATGAGACGCCTGTCTCTTGCCAGCTGTGCGACTCCAGGTCACATGGACAAGGCTGTCATCACTCATCAGTCACTGCCCTTTCGAGGCGGCCCCCCGCCTGCTGCGCCCCCCCTGGCCCAGCCGCCACAATTGCATGAGTACCAACCGGAAGAGTCGCATGCTTCATACTCACCGCTGCCCTTTGATGGCAGCTGTGACGCCATGCGGTGGCGGGCTGTAACTTCCGCCGAGAGCAACACACCTGGGGGCCCCTCGCAAATTATGAAACGCACCTTTCAGGTTTGCTCCTGCGATCACAGAGCTGTCCTATGAGTGACCGAGCCAAGGCAAGATGAGGTTGACAAGCCTTTGTATCTTCTATTGATATGTGCAATTCGTTCCAGTTCCTTTTTCCTGGCCAGTTGTGGGTAATGAATTTCTCTCTCTCCTCGCATGCCTTGTCGCATCAGGCCTACTTTGAAACAGGAAAGCAAGGGCAGCATGGAGGGACGTCATGCTATTGGACTTTGACGAGTTTACTCCCCTGAGTTACCCTTGACACAGATGACTGCCCATGTACCCAATCAAGCAGATACCTTGCCTCGCCTTGGTCAATGCGCAGGTCTTTAATCACTTGAATACAGTTGACCAGTGGAGCATCCAAAATTTTCTATTGTGCAGCTTGATGTAAGATATTAGGCACTTATAGTGCGTGTCAGGCGATAAGTGACACCTTATGCTCATTTGTTCCCTAAAGCCACACATGAAAGCTCGAGCAACCGCTAATGGTTACCAAGTGGTGGCCTGCTGCAGGAAGTGGCGCATCCAGCTGGCAAAGCCCCTGATCGGCAGTCTGCCGAGTCAAAACGAAAGGCAAGGTGCCCTTTGAGAGGAAAATCATCATGGGTCTGCCTGACTGTTTGCACCTCGAGCGCCGTCCTCAGGCACACTGGTGCCGATGATCAGGGGAAGCTTCGAGTGCAGTCATACAAGAGGAGGTCATATCGCATCATCGGACCCGACCGCTGAGATCGACAGAGGGGCGAGAATAACGTGCATATTTTACTTACCACGGATAGGTTTCTGGAGGGAATGATATGATTGATCGGATGCACGGATGATTGATTGAATGAATAAATGGATATGCAAACGAGTGAAACGGCACGCTAGCTTGAAACTTTAGAAATTGATCTCCTTTTGATTTCCTGACAAAAGCGATGCAGGTTCATATGATGGGCGACCTGCAAGTTTGTGCTTCAACCTGCATGCAGGCAGTCTGCACAGGCACAAGCTGCTTCGGCCAAAACAGCCAACGTAGCAACAAAGTTCCCAGGCTAACACAAACCCGTCTGGATCGTTTCCTGGTCCCCTTGCAAGCGCCAAACGGGCGTCATAGCCTCAAACCATCCTCACCTCACACACAGCCCTTCCCTATGCTGCCACAGAGGGGCAAGGGCCTGCGAGCTGGCCTTGGCGATACTTGCCAGGGAGATTCCACCTCTTCCCGGCTCCCCTTGCAAAACCTTCCGGCACCAGATGCTCGGTGGTGGTGGGACAATGATGTCCATGATCACGCGCTGACACATCCACTTGACGTCGAAGAGTGAATACTTCCATGCTGCAGCACACCTAAGATTGCATTGAAATTAGTGCGTCTCCACGAATAAATACCTTGTACAATATCTCCAGGCCAGATTTAGGACACAGATCAGTTGCAAAAGAGTTGACAAGTTGCGTTTGAGATGATTGCGCTAGTGCATGGGACCAGCGATGTGTTGATGAGCAAGTCCTGGCGTACCACCATAAATTGATGGTTAATATTGAAGTGTGCTCTATGCAATTTATAAGTGCGTGTATTTGTAGACCATGGAATGATCTAGACTATCTCAGCAGCATAATTGGGTATCATAAATGCATGTACATTTGCTGCTGGAGCTCACATCCAAATTGCTGCCTCTCATCGGCGGCAGGGATGTAAGCTGTCAAGGACATAATGCCAACGTGATTGTGTAGACCACATGAACACGAGCACATCCTACCTCAATCATGTGACGCCAGTGAATGGAACCTATGCGATCACCATTGGCATACTTAGAGTTCTGCATTCAATGGTTTCACTTGATAGCGCTCACACTGCTTTTGCATGAACTTTCACGAGTACACAATCCATACAAAAACTCTTACGCCAAGATTCTGACACCTGAATAGTCATTACAGTACTAATCTGAAGAGTTGCATTGACTTCAGCCGCAACTGCATCGTGATGCCTGCGTGCAATGCAGGATGCCATCCATGTGCACATGTAACGAATGACATCTATGCCTGACTGCGCTGAAGAAACAGCTGTGATGATGTTGGCGCATACATAGCTTTCTACAAAGAATGCTTGCGTGCTAGTCTTATGTCTGCAAGACAGACGCAATGAGATTCCCTGATCAAACTGGCCAAGCCTTCAGTCAATGAAGTCGCTATCACATTGTTAGGCAGCTATACATCACAGACCAGAGAACCTGCGTGTTTGTTCCGTGCAATGCAAGTTTGCCATACATCTGCACATGCAGCCTAATGACAACCAAGTATGCCCAGAAAAGAACAGCAAATTTGCGCTTCGGGAAAAACCAACAAGAAAATGAATGCCTTGCACAACGAAGCATGTTGCCCTGGTGACAGGCTGTCAATGACAGGCTGTTGAAGAAGCATATACACTCGCTTCGCAATTGCTGAATATGAGCCTCTATCCCTTGTAATGGTCAAGCCTCTCCTACATTGAAAGAATACTATAAGATGAGCTGCTGTGGATAGCTGAAAAACCCTTTGCAGAAAGTGTTGGTCATTGGCAAGAGCTGGCTGTAAAGATGACGGCAAGTCTTTGCACCTTGTTTTGCAATCAAAGTCTTTGAAAATCCCGGAAGCGAAGAGGCACTTGCGATATCAGAACAACATTTGCTTAAAATCCTCCATTTTCCGAGCTAGATGACGAGCACGTACACAGGCATACTATAAATACATGCCCACTTCTTGATCCTTGATGGCAAGATCGTGGTTGCTGTCTCATATCCTCAAATTCAGTACACTCGCATATGCGATGAAAGCAGCGTCATAAACACAACGTGTGACAATAGTAGAGAGGCTTTGAGTACTTACAATGCTGCAATTGGGGCACATCGGCAAAATGATACGCATGGGCAGTGTCTGTAAGCAGCTTTGCTAGTAATGACGTATAATTGTAATTTGGCACCCGAGAAGGCCGAGAACATGATGGTTCATGTTTCCCCACTGTCACCACTATCAGCAGAGCAGCCAACGCCGCATACAGTGTCTGAGGTGCAGGCGACATCTGACAGAGAAACGACTACGAACGGTGCGGCGGCTCTGGATAATGATGTAGGGGATGAAACCGAGAAACAGGTGTATATATCAAAGTATATCCGATCTGTACCATTTCCATCCAATTGCATGCATGCCATGTGATACGTGCTTACACAGACGAGCGACCACGGTACTGCGATGGCACAGATTGTCACAAATAACGTTTCTTTGTTTTGAAGACCCTAGTTCACTTTACAGAAGCTGCTTTCCTCAGGTCGTTGCTCGGGGCTTGATCAGTGCAGTACCAACCACTGCTGACCCCTGCATGCTTTCCTGGCCGTACTGTGACACTGCGGTGCGTGATGTCATGCAGACTGTGACTCCTTGGGAGGTGGAAGCTGGGACCGAGGGAGGAATAGACTACGACAAGCTCATCACCGATGTGTGCCTCTGCTGCCTGTTTTTTCACTACCGATCCAAGCACGAATGGTGTTGGAGTTTTCAGAGGCCTGCATTCGTACCAGAGGCATGCTCATACATGTAAATAGCACAATTTGATGAATGCACCTTTTATCGAAACGGAATTATCTGTAGGAATTCCGTTCTCAGCAGCTTGCCCTTGCTTCGCTGTTATCTCGCACATGCTCATCATCAATTGCCTTTCTTAATTCTACAAATGTGTAGCAGTGAATGTCACTGGTCTGTTCAACCTGCCATGATGTCAGCTCTATTAGTGTCGATGGCGCATGAGGTCACAGCCTGACTTGTTAAGAAGGGCTCGACTTGTGAAATTCGAACATCGAGTATAGGAGCTTGAGGAGCTTGAGGTCGAGGTGCAAGGGTTCGACAAGACGCTTAGGACAAGTCATAGAAAGCTTATTTCAAGTTACAGGAACTCCTGGTTGAATAAAAGGACCTTCAGGTCGAATCACAGGGACTCTAGGTTGAATTACAGGAATTTCAGGCTGAGCTGGATGCTTGGTGTGCAGTTCGGAGTACAACGAATCGACGAGAGTCTCATACGAAGGTACAACAATCCCAAACTAGGTGCCGATACGAGCTGCAATATTTCAGGATCCGATACCTCCAAGTCGCATTGCGCAAATCATACAGAGTGCCAGACACCAAGTTCTGCAATGGGTTATGGGTTTCGTGATGCCTGCATCGCCGGAAACTTTGTTTAGCTCCCTTCCAGTGTGGCACACATTGTACAGACTGAATGCAATTTCATTGATTTACAGCAGTAGTAGGCAGTGCTGTCAGATTGACATGGTCATGTAGCCATGTATCCAGTGAAGTAATTGCGAGACGAGTGTCACGGAAACGTCCTGTCAATGTCAACAGGGTGGAGGAGGCAACAGGAGTGAAGGCGCACCCTTTTCTGAGACGAGGCATCTTCTTTTCGCACCGTGACCTAGAGGAGACCCTGTCTGCATACGAGAAAAAGGAGCCATTTTATCTCTACACTGGTCGGGTGCTGCATCAAAGCCTCTAAGCCAGCTTCTCAAATAAATTAGCACCTGCTTCTGTGCATGGCTTACTGCGAGCATCATATTCAAGGAGTGCTGCCTCAAATGAATTTTAAACGATGAATACCATTCGACCCATTATACACTGACGCCAGCCATATCCGAAAGCATTTGCTTGGCAGTTAGAGGAGAGTTAAATCTACACAGCATCTGTTTGTGCTGCTGGGTATTGTACGTCGTGTGAGTCTAAAATGCCGTTGCTTCTCTTGAAGATGCAGACTGCTGTCCTCGAAGCTGTTCAACCGCAACTCACTCATAGCAATGAATGATGAAAGGACGTATTGTTTCTTAGATCATTCGATGGTAGATGGGTCGGCAGCCAAATTGGTTAGACACAAGATGTCGAAAATGAGCTGCGGGCTCCGATGTTGCAAGAGAAGAAATATCAAACATGTGGTTGCATATCTCCGTACATACATCAGCTGGGCAATTAGACCTTTGCTCGTGGTATGTGCGTGTGTGCACACACGCAGTCACGTACGCATGCGTGTGCGTGTGTGTGTGTGTGTGTGTGTGTGTGTGTGTGTGTGTGTGTGTGTGTGTGTGTGTGTGTGTGTGTGT
>JAULKR010093429.1:0-10393 GCA_032356305.1 Prasiola linearis | reverse complement strand
TAATTCGCTTTTGGGAACTCTTGCTTTAGAGCGCTTAGTTGGTCGGGCCGGCTGGAGTGTGTTTGGGAAATGAACACGGCTAGGCGAGTTGCCATTCGCCACTCCCTTCGCGTTCAGAACTCGGTTTTTAGGACCGGGGTCTGAGGTACGATACTTGCTTCCAACAAAGGGGTGCCTTCTCGACGCCCCTGGTTCGCCTCACTCTGCGCCGTAGTCGTACTCGCTACGCCTCGGGCGGACGCCGGCCGCTCCAGCCGACGAAAGGCCCCCACGCGTCAGCACCGGGGCCGCCAACCCACCAAATCTGTGACTGACGAGGCGCCCGCTTCCTTGGCTCATGCCCTTACCGGCACGCGGATCGCGGAACAAACGCTGAATCGATACGCCATGGGTCGATGGCTATCTGAGAGCGGAATCATCCCCAACCACAGCGTCGCCAATAAAGTAGCGCAGCACATCCGAGTTGGGCTGCCGAGCGCAGGAACACAACGCCGGGGCGACCGCATCGTGCCTATGAGGCAAAAACTAATTTCATTTAACGAACTAGCCCAGCGTCCCAATTATGTCTCTTACGAGCTGCGCCGCACGGAACTTGTCAACGGAAGCATCGATTTTGGAATGCAGAAGCCTGAGACTCGCGACGCTGAGCGTGAGAACTATTACTCCTTTGCCCCTCTTGGTCCCGTGGGAACGATCACCCACGAAAACAAGTCGTATGACCTTTCGCCGGGCGTTCCCTCAGACCTCGATGCGATTCCATTTCACCGAAGCAACCGCTTCGGACCGTGGAAGTCCTTCTTGGAACTCTTGGCGCAATACGCACGCGAGGGTTGGCAGGTCAACGTGCAGGCAGGTGCTGTCTATGGGCGCGAGCCAAAGTTCATCTCCGCAGCAGAACTTAAAAGCCGTAGCGATGGCAGTCCTAAACCGTTGCTCAGCCACGTCCCCCTCCCCACGAGCACTTGGATGATCGCGGCCTTAGTCCCCCACGAAGGAAAACTCGCCCATCACGCAAAAATCCTGGCCATACGCGTTCCAAATGTTTCCGCATCAGACAGCGAGAAGGATTTAAACCTAGGCGAGTCCTTTATCCCCTATCTCGTCGTCCCAGATGAGATCGCTGAATTGACAGGATTGAATGTCCTCTCAAACTTTTCAGCAGAGCGGAGCGCCGCGTACCGCAGTGCTAAGGATATTGAACTTTTGCACGGCAGAGAAGTCGAATTGCAAACGCGGACGAGAGGTCGTGCACCTGAAACCGAATCAGGCGCTCACTTTGTTCGCCCTCATCGACCACCCGCGGAGCTTGAAGATGAAGGCTTAGTCGCTAGCGCGGCTCAAGAGGATAAAATCCGGACGATCCAACGACAGGCGAACAACGCCTCGCGTCGTCGCATCGACTTGGTTCTCGGTCTTCCAAGTTATGCGCCCGATTCTCCCTACGACCAGTTGGTCACTCGAAGAGACGCCGTTTTTTCGCTCAACAAATCGAGTCACACCGTGAACTGGACCATGTGGCGCACGCAGCAAAGTGACCTCAGCAAATCCTCAAACGCGAGCGCACAGGGAGCAACCTCCGGCGGACGTCGCGTTCGCGACGCAAGCTTTATGAATGCCGAGGTCAAGCGCTTTAGACCAGACCCCCTCGCTCCACCGGGCTGGCGACACGTCGACTCCACTGCCTTACGCGGCACGGGATTTAATACCGGTCATCTTGTTCCCGCTGCCGACCGAGCTGGCAATATCAGGGACTATAAAAGAACCTACCTAAGCACGAATGCAGTTATTCAGGCCAAGCACTCAAACATGGGGCCATGGGAAGCGTTTGAAGCGTACTTGCGAAGCTACGCGAGTGAAGGGTGGGAGATCCTAAACATTGCCGGTCCGATCTTTGAGAGGGGGTCTTCACTTACGACTCTAAAAGGAGTCGCAATCCCCGATGCACTTTGGAAAGTCGCCCTTCTGATCCCACCGGTCGAAGAGGGCTCGACGCAGGCTCTCTCATTCGCAATCGAAGTTCCGAATGTAAACAGCGAGGTACCCATGCTCGGGTCGTTTTCAAAATACCTAGTTACGCCCGCAGCCATCGAAGAGCGAACCGGCCTAAAATTTTTCACTCATCTCGCGAAGGAAGAGGCCGATCGATTTAGGATGCGCTCCAGCGAACTCCGGCTCAAGGGCCGACGCATAATGCCGACCCAAGCCTACATCCAGAGAAATATCGACAGCCCCTAAGACAGCATCTCTCTTCGTCTCAGGATTTAGCATTGCAGGCGTTCTGCTCCACCTTGGATGCTGCGCGTCATGAAGGACAATGCCTTACACCCTAGCCTAACGAGGGTAAGGTGGCGGCTTATATTTACAGCCGTATTCGTGAAACGCACGTGATACTTTGAAAGACGTGCGTAGACTTACTCTTGTCCTAAATCTTCTAGTCTTTTATTTGTTTCAAACGGGTTGCACGGCTCCTGAGAGCTTGGTCTGCGATGACGGCAGCGTTTGTCCGGCGTCGGCCGTTTGCATTGAAGGCGGAGGCTGCGCTGACAAGGCGTCACTCATTGCATGCGAGGGCTTTGGCGAGGACGATGGGTGCAGCACGGCGTCCCTCCCCGAAGGCGTGTGCCGGAGTGGGCTCTGCGTCTCTGCCAACTGCGGCGACGGTTTTATAAATCCCGGCGAGGGCTGCGACGACGGCAACACCGTCGGAGGCGACGGCTGCAGTTCAAGATGCGACAAGATTGAAATTTGCGGCGACGTCATTGTCGATGAGGGGGAAGCATGTGACGACGGCAATAGCAACGCAGTCGACGGGTGCGATGCATGCGGGATCAATGAGTGGTTGGTGTCGACAAAAATCGGCGGAGCAGAGTCTGGCGCCCTGGTTCGCCCCGGAGGGGTTGTCAAAGACCCCGAAGGAAATATTTACGTGTCGCTTCCAAGCGAAGAACGGGTTGTTCGAATTGACGCGCAAAGCGGTACAGTAACCACGGTTGCCGGCACTGGAGAGAGAGGATTTTCCGGTGACGGCGGCCCCGCCACGAGCGCCAAACTCAACGGCCCGCGGCAACTCGCTCTCGACGGATTTGGTAATTTGTTCATCGTCGACGATTTTAGCAATCTCGTCCGACGCGTTGATGCACAGAGCGGACTCATGACGACGGTTGCTGGGACCGTCGATAGCTCAGCGCCTTCTGCCGACGGCGGCCTCGCTGCGAGCACCGAGCTTCAGCCGAAGGACATCGCCATCGACGGGCTTGGCAATCTCTACATCGCCGAATCATCTCGGATCCGTCGAGTGGACTCAAACACAGGTCTTGTATCAACCGTGGCGGGCGGTGGGTCCATGGGCGACGGAGCGCTTGCGACCGAGGCGAGCCTCGACGGTGCATCTGGAATCTTTCTCGACGAAAATCGAAATTTATATATTGCCGAATCGAATGCCCAGCGCGTCAGGCGAGTGGATGGAGAAAGCGGTGTTATCAGCGCGGTTGCGGGAAACGGGACCGGCGGCTTTTTTGGCGGTTTCAGCGGCGATGGTGGCCCTGCAACTGAAGCTTCGCTCGGGCGCCCCACGGACATCGTTGTGAGCGCGAACGGCGACCTGTACATCATCGATCAGGAAAACTACAGAATACGCCGCGTGGATGGGGCAAGCGGCATTATTACGACTTTTGCTGGGAATGGAACGCAAACTGGCCAAGCGGGGCTTGGCGGTCCTGCTGACGAGGCAACCTTGACCTTTCCTTACGCGATGTTTGTCGATGAAAATCTCGATGTTTATGTAGCCGGAAGCGTCCTCTACAGGATTGATGGCCGGACTGATATTATTTCGAGTGTTTCCGGCGACACCGATAACGAGGGCCGTTCGGCTCTGAGTGTAGATTTTGACGGTCCCAAAAGTATCGTTTCGGACCCGAGCGGCAACATCTATGTGCTCGAAAGTGATGCCGGCCTCCTCCGCCGCATCGACGCACAGACGGGACTTGTCAGCGTCATCGCGGGAAACGGGGAGCAAGGTGTTCTTGGCGACGAAGGCCCCGCAGTCGCTGCAACACTCAATCGGCCTTCGGATCTCGCGATTGACAAGCTCGGGAATCTTTATATTGCAGACACGCAAAATTATCGACTGCGTCGTGTCGATGCGGCGACAGGCATCATTACTACGATCGCTGGAAACGGCGTTAGCCAATTTAGCGGCGACGGAGCGCCCGCCGTGGACGCCTCACTGGCGTATCCAACTTCGGTCGCGGTCGACGCCGATTTTAACGTCTACATCGGGGATGGCGGAGCTAGCAATCGAATCCGGCGAATTGATGGACAAAGCAACTTGATTGAAACCTTCGCTGGCAATGGTCTAAGCGGTTTCAGCGGTGACGGCGGCCCCGCGACTGCGGCGAGCTTGCGCTACTCGCAGGGCGGCATGACCGTTGACACTCAGGGCAATCTCTACTTTACTGACACAAACAACAGGCGGGTCAGGCGAGTCGATAACGAAAGTCGGATCATCAGCACGGTTACGGGCGCGCGTTTCGATAGTCCGATCGATGTCGCCGTTGATGCCGGTGGCAATGTTTTCGTCGCCGAGATGCCCGCTTCGTTCTCAATTCAAGGTCGACGTGTCCGCCGAGTTGATAGTGAAAGCGGCGCCGTTACGACCGTGGCTGGCATCGGTTCATCGGGACAAGAATTTGGCGAATTTTTGGGCGATGGCGGTCTTGCGACGCTTGCGGATCTAGACAGACCTGAGTCTATCGCCTTCGACGGACAGGATAACCTCTACATCGCCGACACCAGGACCTTCAGTTACGAACAGGGCTACTTCGGTACCAAAGACACCATACGTCGCGTTGACGCCGACACGGGTATCATTCGAGCCATCGCCGGCGAGGTCGGTCCTACGGGGATGGGCGCCGCAGCCGTCGCCAAGCTTGCAGACCCCGTGGCACTGGCGCTGAGTGGAGGCGCTATTTTGGTAGCGGGAGGTGTGTCTGGCACGGTTCAGAAATTTCAAGATGAACGCGCCAGGGTCGTCGCGGGTCGCTACTCCCAATTTTTCGCGACCGGCAATCTCGCTCGATATCGCGGTGACGATTTTGGCGCCATCGGCGGCATTGCCGTGGACGAGGCGGCGAAGCTTGTGTACGTCACCCAGCCCGACGAGCATCGAATTCAAGTCATCACGATGGTGGACGAAGACGCTCCATGGACTTGGACCATCGATCAGCTCGCGGGAGACGGCATCTCGGGATTTAGCGACGGGGTCTCAAGCGATGCGCGCTTTCGGTCACCCCGTGGACTTCTTCTCCGTGACGGGATGCTCTACGTCGCCGACAGCGGAAACCACGTCGTTCGGGCGATACACTTGGCAAGTTCCACGGTGAGCACGGTCGCGGGAACGCCGCGGGTACGAGGATTTTTTGGCGACGAGGGGCTGGCAACCAGCGCGCTGCTTTTTTCTCCAAGCGCCCTGACCCAGTGTCCCAACGGCGACATGTTTATTGCTGACACGGGCAACCACCGCATTCGGCGTCTGGACGGCGCAAGTGGACTTGTGACGACGGTCTTGGGTGACGGCACCGGTGCCTCATCGGGTCAGGGTGCGCCTGCAAATAACTTTCCCGTCAACGCGCCCTTGGGTCTTGCGTGCGACGCGAGTGGCAACGTGTTTGCAACTTCGACAGACAGCGTCCGGCTCCTGCCCTCTGACGCCACCGGGCTGGTGGACGGGACAGGTGGCGTCCGCACCATCTACGGCGAGTCTCCTCGAACAGCCTTTCCCGAGACCGTCACGCGGTGCCTGACTGGCATCGCGAGCCTCGATGCGACTCACGTCACCCTTGCCGATAGCTGCTCGGGCGTGCTTGTGGAACTTGAACTGTCGGACCCTCAGTTCTAGTTCAGCGCCCACCAGCAGAGCGCCCTCGCTCCCTAGCCTATTGAGCCTCTTAGCGAAGCCTCCAAGCAATTTTTTCGTAAGGTAGCCCGAGCGGCGTAGAAACGTTTATGATCAGGAGGATGCCCTCAAGCACGCGCGCCCAGACTTGTTCCCGGCACCCAGAGCCCAAGGCTGCCTACCACTGTCGTCATTGCGATGGCTTCTCGTGCTCGGAATGCGCGAAACCCAAAGGTGAGGGGCCGAGCGCCTACGCCCCTGCCCTCAGTGCGACAATATTATGGTGGAACTCCTAGGCCCTGAGAGCATCGGATCAGGCGTGCGGCTTGAGAGTCTTGATCATGGGCCCGGCGCTGAAGGTCTCGCGAAAAACTGGAAGACCATCACCGCTTTTGCGATCGAGCCGAGCACGCTCTTCATTCTCTTCACACTTGCGGTTTTTGACTGGCTCGTCCCCTTGTGGTCAGGACTGTTTACCTTGCTATTCTACTTCCATATCATTTCGGAATCAGCGCGCGGTAGGGACAGTATCGAATTTCCTGAAGTGGACTCCCTGTGGGATGTATTCGCGGCTGATGCGAAATATTTTGCGGCTCACTTTTTGATGATCCTTGCATTTCTGCTATCGGCTTTTAGCAACCTAAACCAGGGTGGAGCGGCGATCTGGGACAATCCCCTGACCCGCTGGCTCTTTATCGCCGGCGCCCTACTCGCGCCCTTGCTGACCGTCACGGTTGTTTTAAGCGGCTCAGCGCAAGAAGCATTTCACCCCGTCAATATCCTTCGCAAGGCGAGGGAGCTAGGCTCGACCCTGATTCTGGCAACCGCTGTTTAATTGGCCATTCTTTTTACTGAGATGAACGTCTTGCCCCTCGTGGTGTCTGGCCTACTGGGCAGCATAAAAATTCCTATCGCGACGCCCATCGTCGCGTCAATGGTCACAATGATTCCGTGGATGCTCCGGGGTCGCCTTCTCGGCGTCATGTGTCGACCTTACAATTAACGCGGCGTATCTCGGGATCTTTAAAAGCGTCGGGTGTCGATGCAGTGCTTACTCAGGGCGCTTTTTGGGGCGGACCTTGCTGGCGTCGTTGGCACAGACGGTTCGACAACAAAGCGCTCGGCTCGACGGGCCGAAGCCTCGGCGGCGTCCTTGGGGAGTCCGTCATAAATTTCTCCAGTGGGCGACCAATCATGCATGGTGATGCGGGTTGCCGTCTCAGAACTGCCGCGCCTAACCTGCAACACGAGGGGGCCATGGGCCATGACCAGCGGGTGGAGGCTCAGCTCGGGTTTGGTCGCCCTGTAGCGAATGCCGGCAACCATGCATGCCTTGCCGGAGGCGTCCGATTGTTTGGACCAGGGCACGCCAACGCCATCGACGGAAAGTTCCCACGACCCAAACGCCTCTTGGTTGTCGCTCAGAAGTCTCACCTCGATTCGAGCGGTACTGGGATCGACCAAACGGTGAGTGCTGCGCTCGTGCGACAAGTCGCCAAGCAGAGGCCAGTACTCGCGGGCGCGGCGGATGTCCATGGCGGCGTCTCCGAGGTCGACTCGTCCAAGTCGCCACTCGCCGTCACTGAGAAGTTCATCTTTGAACACCGGGTCGAGTCCAAACGCTCCACTCTCCAAGGTGCTGAGCACCGCTCGGAAATCTTTCTGCAAAAAGAAGGGCAACGAGAAGGTGTCGTGAAGTTCGGCTCCCCAATCCACAAGCTCATACTCATCGTCGCTCGCCGCGAGATGAGCGAGTATGCTGCGCAAAAAGACTGCCGTCGCAACGGCGCGCTGAGGGCTCCGAGCCATACGCAGGGCGCGGACCTCTACCAGACCCAACTTGCCTCGCATGGGTAAAAGCGGGTTCCACAATTTTTCAATGTTGAGTTCTGAGCGGTGGGCGTTGCCGAAGCGGTCGCACAGGTGCGGCGCGAGAGAGGCCCAAAGCGTTTCTTTAGAAACGCTCTTCTCCTTCGCGAGCGCGTCAAGCGCCACGCCCATCTCTTCAAAGGTTTCGCGGGCGCCTTCGTCCGGTCTTGGTGCCTGGCTCGAGCCCCCCACTGCGTCCAAGCCAAGCCAGTAAGAGAGCGAGGGGTGCTGATTGAAAAAAGCGACAAGGCGCGGAAGCAGCCGTGGATGGGTAAAAAAAGGACTCGCCTTTGGTGAGGACGCGCCAAAGGTGAGTTGCCCCCCTCCCCCGGAATCGCTCACGTCACCGTTGTAAAAGTAGCGCTGGGAATCCAAGCCGACATCGTGGGCGATTTGGTGGACCAGAGCGGCTTCGCGGGCGTAGCCGACGACGCCTGCGTGAGGCGCGGTGTTGATTTCTAAAACGCCTGGATCCGGCGTCACCGTGGTCCAGCGAATCGACGCATCGATGGGCGGCGGAAAGCCCCCGAGTATGAGGCCTTCGAGTTTTGCCGAGCGCGCTGCGGACTCGATGTTTTGAATGGCGGCTAAAAAAGCATCGGTCGTTTGAAAGGCTGGAAGGGTTAGTCGACAGAAAGACGCCTCAAGGCCAAGAGCAAACATCAGCACGCCCTCGTCGGCAAGCTCGTCTACGGGCCCGGAGTCTGGAATCGGATCGAGAAACCAGGACCGCCGCGCGAGCGCTGGCAGTCGCTGGGGGTTGAGGTCGACCTCTCCAACGACCACGCGCTCAGAGAGAGGCGCATCCACACTCAAAACTTGGCCCTTCATCTCTTTGGCAAGTGCATCGCGAAAACGGAGCACGCCCTCGCGGGTCGCCGCTTTTCCTCCTGCGATGGGATCTCGCGGACCTCTCCAAATGGTCTGACCGTCGCGGCGCGCGTAGATACCAAAATTAAAGCGAGGCGCGTCTTCGTCAGGATACTGACGGCCCAAGGTGCGAAGGAGCAGCGCGCCGGGCGACAACGCCGCCAGGCGCGCACTAAACCTTTTGGCACACTCAAACTTTTCGTCGCCCCTTGCGGCCGAATTCCACTGGGCGTCAAAACTTGAGCGGTCGGTAAAAGTCGGCTCGCCGCCAAGCCAAATCTCAAGGCCCGCTTCGGCGAGAGCGCGGTCGTGGCGCTCTAAAGCCGACTTCTGTGCATCATCAGCAGCCAACGCCTTAACTTTCTCCGAGAGAGTGCCGCCTTAAATCCAAGGTGTAGGGGTGCTCTGGATGCGCGTCCACTGACTTGAAGGTCGCCGGAAAGGGCGCGTGCCCTTCGGTGGTAAATCGTTGGGCGCGCCGCGCCGTTGCCTCAAAGAGCGTGAGAGGAGGTTCGTCGTAGGCGCGTCCCTCAGGATGCCACACGTGATAGCTGAAACCGCCGAGAGAGCGTTTGCCCCAGGTGTCGATGACGTCGAATCGCAGCGGATGATGAACGCCGATGTGGGGTTGGAGACAGAAAGGCGGTTGCCAAGCGCGAAAGCGCACCCCGCCGACGGACTCCGATGCCACACCCGTGTCCCGAAGTGGAATCTGCACGCCGTTGACCGCCAACACGTGGCGCCCTTCGGTCATACCTTTGACCTTGACCTGCAATCGCTCAAGCGACGCGTCCACGTAGCGGGCCACCTGGCCCGCAGTTTGTTGTTCTCCTAGGACGGGCCACGGTTCTAACGCGTGCCGGAGCTCGACCTTGACGTCGCCAAGCTGCCGCGTGCCGGCTTTGGGGCATCGGTGATCTAGAAAAGGACGCAGCCATTCCACGTCCATGGGCACCTTGTGGTGTTTAAAATCGGCAGCCACGTCCTGAACGTCCGCCCACAAATAGTGAGGCAACATAAATTTGTCGTGAAGCCTCGATCCCCAGCGCACCAAGGGCGCGTCGTAGTTTTCCGTGGCCAGCCTTGCAATGAGCGCACGCACAAAGAGGGTTTGCACCGTGGCCATTTGAGGATGGGGTGGCATTTCAAAGGCGCGCAGCTCGACGAGTCCCTGACGCCCCGTGGAGGTCGCAGGGTCGTAGAGCTTGTCGATGCAAATTTCGGTGCGGTGGGTGTTGCCGGCAACGTCCGTGAGCAGGTTGCGCAGCAGACGGTCGATAAACCACGGTGGCTTGGCGCTCTCGCCTTCGGGGATTTGCAAAAGGGCCAGCTCGAGTTCGCTTAGGGAATCAAATCGCGCCTCGTCTAGGCGCGGTGCCTGGGAAGTCGGCCCGACGAAGAGCCCGGTAAAGAGGTACGAGATGGCTGGATGGTTTTGGACGTAGCGCAGCAGCCCACCGAGAAGATGGGGCTTGATCAAGAAGGGGCTTTCGAGTGGTTTTGGGCCACCCAAGGTGATGTGATTTCCGCCGCCGCTGCTCACCTCGCGGCCGTCCAAGTGAAATTTTTCTGTAGACAGTCCCGAATGCAGCGCCGCATCCGTGAGCACGTCCATGTAGCCGGTGTAGTCGCGAAGGCTGTGGCAGACGGGAAGGTTGACTTCGATGACCCCGGGATCCGGCGTCACCAAGCACGACTGCAAGCGTGGATCCGAAGGCGGTGGGTAGCCCTCAACGAGCACCGGGGTGACGAGCTCCCGAG
>JAULKR010093318.1:0-10671 GCA_032356305.1 Prasiola linearis | reverse complement strand
TCACAATTGGTCCTGACTTACCGTCCGTTCCGGCGTCGCTGTCTTCGTCTTCATTACCTTGACCCGGTGCAGTGAATTCTGTTCCGGCAGGGGTTACGAATTCTACTTCGTACGTTCCGCTCGGCAAGTTCTCAAAGATATAAGCTCCGTTTTCATCCGTTGTCGTTGTGGCAATTACATCGCCGTTCTCGTCCAACAGATTTACGGTTACGCCTTCAACACCTTCTTCGTTAGCATCCTGAATTCCGTCTTCGTCAACGTCATTCCAAACGTAATCTCCGATTGAACCAAGTTCTTCGTTAGGTTCAATATCAATAACAGCTTTATCAGAACTATCTAAGTCATCCGTAGTTGGATTCGACTTGTTGTCTTCGTCCGTTTCGTCGTCTTTGATTGGTCCGTTATTATCAGGATCATCATCGAAGTCTCCATCTTTATCAGTTGGTGGAGTGTTAGTTGGATCTGTATCATCATCTGCTGCACTTATTTCTGCAACGTTCTCAATACTCGTTCCGATGAAATCAGGGCTGATTTTCAACTTAATTGGTATCAGAGCCGAAGCTTCAAGCGACGCGATTGGTCCGGTCAAAGTTCTTTTCGCTTTGTTTCCGTCTGCGGTCCAGTTATCGTCAACTAACGTCATTCCTTCTGGTATGTAATCAGTTATTTCAACGTTATACGCTGCAACTTCACCTTGGTTGAATACCTGTAGATTAAACGTCACGGTATCGCCCAGACTGAAAGGACCGTTTCCTTCCGTTGTCTTAATTAGTGCTAAGTCAAATACTGGTACAACACACGCCGGGGCTTCTACCGTTATTTGCTTATCCGGACAATCCGGTGATGCAACGGTTATTATCACATCAGTCCCCGCAGGAATATCTGAGATTGTCCCGTTAGCTACTGTACCCACTGAAGTAGTTATAGATGCTCCTCCAACGAGTGTATAATTTACGCTGTATGTGCCATCGGTTGTTCCGCATACTGGTGCACTCAATGTAATCTTCGGACTCTCGCAAAGCGAACCGTTACAATTTGCCGGGCTTTGAACTGTGACCATGCTTATGCACGTACCATCAGTTGCGGTAACCGTTAAGCTTGTCCCGAGTGGTACACCTGTTATTAAGTTGTTACTAATCGTACCCGCATTGACAGAGATTTGTCCTTTGTCATTTGTGAACGAAACGCTGTACGTTGTGCCTTGACAAATTGGTTGCCCAACGCTCAAGAGCGGAAGTGTACAGTTAGTCGGACAAGTAAGCGGTCCGGTAATCGTGATTTCACTTACGCATTTCACGCCGTTAGTTGCGGTAATTATTACGTTAGTTCCCAACGCAATTCCTGATACAACGTTGCCGTTTACCGTTCCGGCACTGGCTTCAATTTTCTCGGCATTCGAAGTAAACGAAACGCTGTAAGTTGTTCCATCACAAACTATCTTACCCGCTGTAAGAATTGGCGTGGTACAAGTTTCAGTTACGCCAGCATCCACGCTGCGGTTGTCCCGCTCAGGGTCGCCGAATGGCTTGGTTGTGTCAATTATAATTGGTCCCGTTTTGCCATCTGCTCCGGCATCACTATCAGCGGAGTCTCCAGCATTGTTTGCAATTGTAAACTCAGTGCCATCAGGTGCTACGAATTGTACTTCGTACGTTCCGGTAACTAAGCTATCAAACAAGTACTGACCGTTTTCTCCGGTGATAACCGTAGCGATAACATTGCCGTCTTCGTCTAATAGATTTACCGTAACTCCAGCAACGCCGCTTTCGGTTGCATCCTGAATTCCATCGGCGTTTGTATCATTCCAAACGTAATCTCCAATTGAGCCGAACGCCGGGATAATTCCCGCATCAACGGTCATGTTATTTCTTCCAACATCACTTACTTCCAAGCTCGTATCAATTGCTATTTTCAGTGATTTACCATCTGCTCCGGCATCACTGTCGTTTGCATCAATTGTTGCGTCTTTTTCGGTGAATGGCTGTCCGGTTGCGTTCACAAATTGAATTTGATAAACTCCCGTTTCCAAACTGTCAAAAAGGTACTTACCGTCTTCGTCAGTGATAGCTACTTTGATTACATTTCCGTTATCGTCTAAGAGATTCACGGTTACGCCTTCAACGCCTTTTTCACCAGCATCCTGAATGCCGTCGGCATTGTTATCGTACCAAACGTAGTCTCCAATTGAGCCGTAAGGAATGACTTCATTCACCAAACCTGCGTCCACGTCACTGTTATTTCGTGCCGGGTCACCGAGTGGCTTGCTTGTATCTAACGTTATGACCGAACTCTTCCCGTCGTTTCCGGCATCGCTATCTTTTGTGTTGTCAGACGTTCCGTTTTGCTGCGTGAATATTTGTCCGTCAGGAGCAATGAACTGCACCTGATAATCACCCGCAGGTAAATTATCAAACAAGTAAGCCCCGTTTCCATCCGTTGTCGTTGTGGCAATAATATCGCCATTGCTATCCAACAGATTTACCGTTATTCCTTGTATTGGAGTTTCGTTAGCATCCTGAATTCCGTCTTCGTTGGCATCGAACCAAACGTAATCTCCGATACTTCCAACCGGAACAATTCCGAAGTCGATAGTTGGGTTATTGCGTTGCAGGTTCAACGGGTCTTTCGTCGTATCTATTATGTACGTTCTTGTCAGGCCGTTTGCGTCAGCATCACTATCGTTAGTATCTTCCACCAAATCTTTCGTGGTAGCAACTGCACCATCCGGCAATTCGAATTTCACCTGATATTCGCCCGAATCTAAGTTTTTAAACTCGTAGAATCCGGCGGCATTTGTTACAGTGCTATCCAGTTTTGTTCCGGTTACGGCATCAAGCAAGAATACCTTCATGCCTTCAACCGGAGGTTCGTTTGTATCGTTGCGACCATCTAAATCAGTGTCTATCCAAACGTAATCTCCTAAACTTCCAACCGGGTAAACGCCCATGTCTATGTTCGGATTATTGCGTGCAATGTCTGCTTTAGGTTGTGTCACGTCAATAGTTATTGACTGACTTAATCCGGCATTATCTACATCACTGTCTGAAGTATTATCTCCTTCGCCTGACTTTGTGGTTGCGAAGCTATTCGGAACTGCAAACTGTACTTTATACGAGCCGCTGCCCAAACTATCAAACGTGTATTTCCCCTGAGCGTTTGTCAACGTACTGTCGATTATTGCTCCGGCACTATTTAAGAGATAAACTTTTACCGCTGCCAAAGCTGGCTCATCAGCAGGTAAACCTTGCTGACCATCTTTATTGGTATCAATCCAAACGTAGTCGCCAATAGAACCAAATCTTACCAACCCGGCATCAACCGTCGGATTATTACGTCCGTTATCCGTTGGAGTTAAGCTTGGGTCAATCGAGATGACCGAACTCTTACCATCGGTATCAACATCGCTGTCTTTTGCGGTATCGTTTCCTTGCGTTACTTCTGAATATCCGTCAAAGCCGTCCGGCGAGATTACCTGAATCTGGTAGTCGCCTTTAGTTAAGCTGTCAAATTCGTACAAGCCATTTGCGTCTGTAACGGTGCTGTCTATTTTCACACCTAAGTCATTCAGTAAATAAACTTTCACACCAGCTACTCCGGTGTCATCGCTATCCTGAATGCCGTCGGCGTTTTTATCGAAGAATACGTAATCCCCAATAGAACCGTAGCGAATTAAGCCTGCATCAACGGTTGGGTTGTTACGCAGAACGCTCGTTTCTGGTTCGGTTGTGTCTATTAAGATATCACCGCTTGTTCCGTTATTGTCAACATCGCTGTCTTCAGTAACGTCAGTTCCGTTTCCGGTTTCAGCAAAACCATTGTAACCGTTTGGCTCAATTACCTGAACTTTGTACGTACCACTTATCAGGCTGTCAAATTCATACAGACCATCGCCGTTTGTTGTAGTTGTAGCTACAACCTGATTGTTTTCATCCAGTAGATTTACTGTTACGCCTTCAACTGGCTGCTCGGTAGCATCCTGCATACCGTCGCCGTTTTCGTCGTACCAAACGTAGTCCCCAATCGAACCGAATCTTACGAGTCCGGCATCAATATTCGGATTATTACGCAGTGTATCCGTTGGATCAACATTGTTATCAATCGTTATGATTTGACTTCTACCCGTTGTGCTTACGTCACTGTCTTTAGTATCGTCACCAATATTAGATTTCGTGAAACCATTGTAGCCATCGAGGTTCTCAAAACCAACGGAGTATTTACCGTCTGTCAGCTTTGTGAATTGATAGAAACCATCGGCGTTCGTAACCGTGTCAGCAATGACAATTCCGGCTTCGTTATAAAGTGAAACTTTTACGCCAGCAACCGGAGTTTCTACTAATGGATCTCCCTGAATACCGTCGGCATTTTTGTCGAACCACACGTAGTCGCCAATTGTTCCTAAACTTGGAATCAATCCGGCATCAATTGTTATATTATTTCGCAGGATGTCTGTTACTGCTCTGCTATTGTCAATCGTAATCGGACCACTTTTCCCGTCCGTTCCTACGTTGCTGTCTTTCGCTTGATCAGATGTTCCGTTTGTTTGTGTGAAGCTATCGTAACCCAACGGCTTTTCTACCTCTATCTGATAGATTCCACTTTGAAGATTATCAAACTTGTAAAGTCCATTAGCATTTGTTGTTGTAGTTGCTATCCGATTTCCGGCAGCATCCAGTAAGTGAACCGTCACCCCAAAGATTGGAGCTTCACCCGCATCCTGAATGCCATTTTCGTTTACATCAGCCCAAACATAATCTCCGATACTTCCGAGACCTTGCGTCACACCCGCATCAATTGTTGAGTTATCGCGTCCGACATTTCCTTTCGGCAATTCGGTGTTGATTACAATTCCAACAACTAAACCAAAGCTATCCGGGTCACTGTCTTTAGTATTATCACCCGGCGTATTTTTGACCGTGAAACCATCATATCCCGCAGGTTTTGCAAAGCGTACACGGTAATTACCAGACGTTAAACTATCAAAGTTATACATTCCGGCATTGTCAGTAGTGGTGCTGTCGAGCAGCGTTCCGTTACCGTTTAACAGGTAAACTTTCAACCCGGCAATCGGAGTTTCAACCGTTGGGTCATCCTGAATTCCGTCTTTGTTTCTGTCAAACCAAACGTAGTCACCAATGCTTCCGAAGCGAACCAATCCGGCATCAACCCGTGGGTTATTGCGGTTTCGGTTAGTTGCCGGAAGGCTTGTGTCAATTGAAATGACGTCAGTGATTCCTGTTCCGTCAACATCACTATCTTTTGCCGTTTTGCTTCCTTCCTGCTTCTTAGTGAAGCCATCGTAGTCTGTCGGCTCTACAAATTGTATTTTGTAATCATTTGTGAACAAGCTGTCAAACAGGTATTCTCCGTTAACGCCCGTTGTTACGCTATCAAGTATTGCTCCGGTAGCGGCATCTAATAAATAGACTTTCACACCCGCAACGCCCGGCTCGCCGTTATCCTGAATACCATCTGCATCTTTATCATTCCAAACAAAATCACCGATGCTTCCGAAGCGGACAAGTCCGGCATCAATATTCGGATTATTGCGAAGTGTATCACTTACTGCCTGACTCACATCAATTGTAATATCGTGGCTAACGCCTGTGTTGCTGACATCACTGTCTTCTGCATCATCACCAGCGTTTGCGTTCGTAAATCCGTCGTATTCGCCCGGCTCAATAAATTGCACATTGTAGCTTCCCGAATTGAGTTTATCAAATTCGTAGAAACCTACGTTATTCGTAGTCGTTGTGGCAACTATGGTTCCTGTGTTATCAAGTAGATTAACCGTTACGTTTTCGATTGGTATTTCACCTGCATCCTGCAAGCCGTTTCCGTTGGCATCAAACCAAACGTAATCGCCAATTGAACCGTACTTTATAAATCCGGCATCAACGGTCAGGTTATTTCTCACCGTGTCTGTTCTCGGACGATCCGTGTCAATCGTAATGACGTGAGATACTCCGGTTGCGGTAATATCACTGTCAGTTGCGTCGTCTCCCTGATTCGCCAAAGTAACGCCATCAAATCCGGTTGGGGTTGTAAACCTTACCTGATAATCACCTGAGAGTAAACTATCAAACAAGTACTTTCCGTCAATGCCCGTAGTGGTGCTGTCAATGGTTATTCCCAGATTGTTCACTAAGTAAACTTTCACACCTGAAATAGGTGAGTCTGTTCCGTCTTGCGTGCCATTGGCATTTGTATCAAAGAATACATAATCTCCAATGCTACCAAAGCTCAATACTCCAGCGTCAATTGACGGGTTATCACGGTTGATATTACCCATCGGGAAACTTGCATCAATCGCAATTACTCCGGTCAGACCATCCGTATCAGCATCGCTGTCGCGGTTATCAACGGCGTTGTTTTGCTTTGTGAAATCATCGTATTTTTCAGGAGCAACAAATCTGATTTTATAATTGCCCGTGAATAAACTATCGAATTCGTAGAATCCGGTAGCATCCGTAGTTGTGCTATCCAGAATGGCGTTATTTGCGGTATCCAGTAGATAAACTTTTGCTCCTTCAATCGGAATTTCTCCCGCTGAATTAGAACCCTGGTCACCGTCGCCGTTGGCATCTAACCAAACGTAATCGCCAATACTTCCGAAGCGTAACAATCCGGCATCAACCGTCGGGTTATTGCGAAGTGTGTCTGCAACCGCTCCATTGACATCTATTGTAACAAGATGACTTAATCCGTTGTCATTTACATCGCTGTCTGCGGTGTCAGTTCCACTATTTGATTTTGTGAAACCATTGTACTCAGTAGGTGAAGCGAATTGTACGCGGTAAGTTCCCGGCTTCAATTTGTTGAATTCGTACTTTCCGTTTGCGTCTGTGATTGCACTGTCAAGTTTTACACCCGCAGCATTTAGTAAGTAAACGCTTACCTTTTCTACCAGAGGCTCAACCGTTGCTAAACCTTGCACGCCGTCTCCGTTTACATCGTACCAAACGTAATCTCCGATACTTCCGTAACGGGTATATCCGGCATCAATATTTGGGTTATTGCGTAATGTATCTGTCTTTTCTAATTCTGTAAATATGCTTATCAGATGTGATTCGCCAGCGTTATTAATATCGCTGTCTAATGCATCATCTCCTCCGGCGTTTGCGTTGGAGGTTTGATCGTAACCAACCGGAGCAATAAATTTCACACGGTAAGTTCCTTTTGTCAAACTGTCAAATTCGTACTTTCCTAAATTGTTAGTTTCCGTACTGTCTATTCTAACTCCGGTAGCATTTAGTAAGTAAACCTTGATGCCTTCAATTGGCGTATCTCCGGTATTCTGAATACCGTCATAGTTTTGGTCATTAAATACGTAATCACCAATGCTTCCGTAACGGGTTAGTCCGGCGTCAGCCGTTGTAACATCGCGACCTTCGTCTCCAACCGGTTTTGTATTGTCAATGCTGTACGTTCCGGTGTTTCCGTTTTGGTCAACGTCACTGTCAGTTGCGTCTGCACCAACATCTTTTTGCGTGAAGCCATCGTACCCTTCTGGTTTCTCAAAACGAACGGAGTAATCTCCGGTCAATAAGCTATCGAAGAGGTATTTCCCAACACCATTAGTAACGGTACTGTCAATGATATTTCCGGTTGCGTTTAGTAAATAGACTTTGATTCCTGACACAGGAGCATCGCCGGCGTTTTGTTGTCCGTCGCTGTTTCTGTCTTCAAAAACGTAATCACCAATACTTCCAACCCGAACAAGTCCGGCGTCTATCGTAAGGTTGTTCCTTAATACATCAGCTGGTTGTCTGCGGGTGTCAATTGCTATAACATCCGTAACACCAAGTGTACTTACATCGCTGTCAGTTACATCGTTTGAAAGTTGGTCTTTCTTCGCGAAAATCGTACCCGCCGGAGCTGTGAAAGTAACGGTATAATTACCAGAACCTAAGCTATCAAACAGGTATTTACCCTGAGCATCTGTGGTGGTAGTTTGCAGTACATCACCCGTAGTTGCATTTAGTAATTTCACAACAACTCCCGGTACAGGAGGCTCCAAAGCGGCACTTCCTTGCTGACCGTCGTTGTTTGTATCTGTCCAGACGTAATCACCAATTGAACCGTAGTTTACTAAACCAGCGTCAATGTTCGGGTTATTCCGTAACGTATCAGTTGGTAATAAATAAGGGTTTATTGTGATGATATGAGTTCTGCCGTTTGTTCCGGCATCGTTGTCTTTTAAGTCGTTTCCTAAATTTCTTCTGGTGAAATCATCGTACTCCGCCGGACGAACGAATTGTACAACATACTTACCCAACAGAATGCTATCAAACAGGTACATTCCGTCGCCGTTGGTCATGGTGGTTTGCATCACAACTCCCGACGTAGCGTTGAGAAGATTCACGGTAATTCCGTTCACCGGAGGTTCGTCCGTTGTGTTTCCTTGCTGACCATCATTGTCAACATCTAACCAAACGTAATCTCCAATCGAACCGTACTTGATAAAGCCAGCGTCAAGCGTTGGGTTATTACGAGCTAAAGTCGTGATTCCTTTTGAAGGGTCAATGTTGATAGTTGGTGTTGTATAATCAGGGCTTTCAACGTTATTATCAGTAGTGAAAGCACCCTGAGTTAACTTCGTGGCGTTTTCGTAACCCGTTGGCAAATCAAATCTTACTTTGTAGTTGCCAACCAAAAGGGTATCAAAGAGGTACTTTCCATTATTTCCGGTAACGGCTGTTTTCAAAACATTGCCCGTTGCGGCATCCAATAAATAAACTCTTACGCCCGGAATTGGAGGTTCTGCTTCAAACGTTCCTTGCTGTCCGTCATTATTTGTATCACGCCAAACGTAGTCTCCAATCGAACCGAATGGTACGAAACCAGCGTCTATCGTTGGGTTATTCCGTAGAATGTTTGTTCGTAACGTACGCGTATCAATAAGTATGGTATCTGTGAAACTATCAGGGTTTATGTCACTGTCTTTTGTATCATCTCCTAACTGGTCTTTCTTAGAAATTATTGAACCAACAGGCGTGATAAAACGAACTTTGTAGTTACCCGAAAGTAAACTATCAAACAGGTATTTACCTTGCGAATCAGTAGTAGTTGTTTGCAGAACTGCACCTGTTGCAGCATTCACCAAACTAACTTTTACTCCAGCGATTGGTGGTTCCAATGCAGCAGTTCCCTGCTGACCGTCGTTGTTATTATCTTCCCAAACGTAGTCGCTGATCGAACCGTAGTTGAGCAAACCTGCGTCAATGTTCGGATTGTTACGAAGCGTACTTGTTGGGTCGAGGTAAGCATTTATTGAAATCAAACGGGTTGTGCCATCTGCCAACGCGTCGTTATTCACGGCATCGCTGCCTATGTTCAATTTCGTAAAATTATCGTATTCCGCAGGACGAATAAATTGTACGCGGTAGTTTCCTGTCTTCAGACTATCGAACAGGTATTTGCCGTTTAAGTCGGTTGTTTCAGTCGCAATTGTTGCTCCTGTGTTATCAAGTAGATTTACAGTTACGCCTTCTACTACCGGCTCGTCCGTTGCATTTCCTTGTTGTCCGTCGTTATTATCATCCAGCCAAACGTAATCTCCGATTGAACCGTATTTTATAAATCCGGCATCAAGCGTTGGGTTGTTACGACCCAAATCTACGATTGATTTTGAAGGATCAATATTAACGGTTGCGGTTGTATAAGTTGGACTCGAAACGTCATTATCCGTTGCCGTAGAACCCGTGTTCAACGTTGTTGCGTTTTCGTAGCTCGTTGGCAAATCAAATCTCACTTTGTAATCGCCTACTAAAAGCGTATCAAAAAGATACTTCCCTTGCGTATTAGTTGTTGTTGTTTTAAGAACATTGCCCGAAGCAGCATCCAACAAGTAAACTTTCGCGTTTGCGATTGGTGGTTCTACACCGACGCTTCCTTGCTGACCGTCAAAGTTTGTGTCTTGCCAAACGTAATCACCAATCGAACCAAACGGTACGAAACCAGCGTCTATTGAAGGATTATTTCGTAGGATATTTGTTCCTAAAGTACGGGTGTCAATCGTAATTGCATCCGTCGAACCATCAGGATTTATATCGCTGTCTAAAGCATCATCACCTAACTGGTCTTTCTTAGAAATAATAGAACCCGTTGGTGTAATGAACTGCACTTTGTAGCTACCCGAAAGTAAACTATCAAACAAGTACATTCCCTGAGTGTCAGTTTTTGTAGTTTGTAAAACTGCACCCGTAGTAGCGTTTAATAAGTTGACGGTCACATTGGCAATTGGCGGTTCTATTGTTGCAGTTCCCTGCTGTCCGTCGTTATTTGTGTCTTGCCACACGTAATCGCCGATAGAACCGTAGTTGAGTAAACCTGCGTCAATATTTGGATTATTGCGTAGCGTATTTGTTGGAGCAAGATACGCGTCAATTGAAATCAAGGCAGTTGTTCCATTAGCTAAAGCGTCACTGTTTGTTTCATCGCTTCCAACACCAGGTTGTGTGAAATTGTCATAGCCCGCAGGGCGAATGAACTGGACGCGATAACCTCCTGTCTTCAAACTATCAAACAGATATTTACCGTTTGCATCAGTTTTTTCGGTCGCTATTACCGTTCCGCTACTATTTAACAAATTCACGGTTACACCTTCTACTACTGGCTCGTCCGTTGTATTCCCTTGCAGACCATCGTTGTTATCATCTAACCAAACATAAT
>JAULKR010093317.1:0-33772 GCA_032356305.1 Prasiola linearis | reverse complement strand
GGATAAAAAATTACAGCGAATCGCGGTCGAGGAGTTTTCAGAAATTACGACGGAAGGCAAAAATGTAACCGATTTGCGCCCGACGCTGTACGATTTTTTAGCGCACCAAGCGATTGACTTTTTTACGAATGAGCGTTCTTACCTGACCCAACCAAGTTACGTATTTCAAATTAATGAAAAATTTGGTTTCGCTTCCGCTAAAGACTTTGTAGGCTACGATTTTAAACAACGCGATACTGAATCCGATAAGTACCAAACGGTACTTTTATTACAAAACTTAATACGTTTTCACTTAAAGGATAAATCTTCACCAGCAATGGTGGATGCGGATTTGAAACGATTAAAATTCGTTTATAATAATGCGAATCGCGGTACACGCGATTCCATGTATGTAGCAGCATTGCAGCGATTAGAAAAGGAACACCAAGATAGCCCCATTGTCACGGATGTAATGTACGAACGGGCACAGCTGAAATATCAGAAAGGAAATTCTTTTCGTCCAAATCCCGATAATGTAGATAAATTTGCCAAGCGCGAAGCCTACGAAATTTGCGCGGAAGCCATTGAATTATTCCCCGATTCTTACGGCGCACAAAACTGTCGTGCGTTGCAAGCAGCTATTCAACAGAAGAAACTGGAAGTGCGGACGGAGCAAGTCAACTTGCCGGGCGAACACATTTTAGGTCGCTTGGAATACCGCAATATCGAGCAAGTCTTTTTTAAAATTGCACCTTACACCCCTACGGACTTATGGTCAGCTAGGGCCTCAAAAAAGGGAAAGAGTCATTTGCCAGAGATCTTTTCACCAGCACCATTCTCTGGGCCATCGGCAGCAGGCCTGCGCTCTGCTCCCTGCCGCATTTCTTTAAGCACCTTGATGGCAGCACGAATCTCGTCTTTTCTTCCTGATAAAATCTTCTTTCCTTCACTACGATCTCGCAAAGCGGCGGCTGACGTTGATAGTTTCAACCACAGCTGCTCTTTATGACTAGGAGGAAAATACGCCAGTGCAAGGCAATCGAGCTGATCGGCAAGGCCATTCTGTACTTTGAGACCCGGATCTTTCGTTGATGACTTCATACAATTTTACCTACTTTCTAAGATAACTATGGCTGCCTACCGAGCAATTAATTTATCCATAATGTATTTGCTAAGCAAACCTCCCCGCTCCACTCTAGTTGTTATACGTCCTGTTTAGCTCTGCCAATAAACCAAGGATACTGACTAGCTATTACCTGCTAAGAAGAGTCTTGCTCGTTTGCGAAAACGCAGTATCGGGCTCAGAAACTTATGAGATTTAATTAAATAGACGAGGTAGACCCTTACGAAAATATGCTTTGGAATTGCGTTAGAATCACGGCTCTTCAGGTGCCAGATTCTGCCCTAAGGACTCAATACTATAGACGACAGAACTTTTTAGCAGGCCCTATCTACCCAACATCTCTAGCAAAAGCAGTGGACGGGCCGGCTTCGCCATCCGCCGCTCTCCTTTGCAATTCGCCTGAGCATCGGTCCAGGTACTAAGTGGTGGAGAAGTCAGAGCTTTAGCCTTCCTTTCTGTCTACGCTCCGGCACACTTATCTGCACACTATAAACTCTCCAGACATTTACCGACGCCGAGTCATCTTGTACAAGCCTTGGCTCTGCCTAAAACTCTAGCAAGACTTGCCCAAGCAAAACCTTTTTAAAGTTGTCAGGCAAGCAAAGAAGTCAGCTAAGATGCCAGCAGCATAAACTCAACTCAGGGACCGCTCGATGACTTCTGGCGCTACTCCTCAGAACGCCTGAGTGATCGCATCCTTGATTAAATGGCCGGCTGTACCACGCAGAATATCTTTTCGATAAATTAAACAGATATTGTCGGAGTGAGTTGGTAAACCAGCTACTGGCTCAACTACGGAGCCATGGCTTAACTGTGCAATAGTCCTAGGTAAGATCCCCACTCCTGCAGCCCCCGCTACCATATCTGAGATCAGAGCCAGGCTGGTGGTGTGGATCACCCGATGCGCCGGAAAATAACCTTGCCTGTTGACCTTATTTAAAAGAGTAGCGGTTTGGGACAAGAGCGGATTTGAAATAATTGGTACTCCTTCCGCCCTTAATGCGGTCTCCCGGCCACAACTCCATGGACTACGCTTTGCCGTCCAAAATCCGATCTCGTCACGATATAGGGGGCATATAGTCAGGTCGGGATACCGGGCAGGATTAACTACAATACCAAAGTCCAGTTTAAAATTTACAACCTCCTCGGTAATAGTTCGCGACAGGCCATGTTTAAAATGAAGTTCCAGTTTAGGGTTATCTCTGATCAGCCCCGGACCAAATTTTGGAACGGTGTGGCTGGCAAGGTCTGAATGCACGCCAATTTTATAAACTCCAGTTAGCGAGTCTGCCTCTTGTCTGAGTCCGTCAGTAAGATCGTCAAAAGCTGACATCAGCTTCTGACTGGCATGTAGGAGCCTTTGGCCTGAACGAGTAAGGACAACTCCTTTTTTTGAACGCACAAAAAGCTGTGTGCCAAGATTCTTCTCCAGCTTCTGCAGAGAGCGGGTCACATTAGGCTGGTTAGACCCCAGAGATAGCGCAGCTCCCGTAATACTGCTTTCCTTGACTATGGCCATAAACACTTTTAATTCAGTTGCTGATACGTCCATACATTAAATGTATCATAATTATGCCTCGCATACATTATTGCTATCTCTGGTAATCGGTTATCTTAAACAAAATTAGTAAGTTTAAAAATATTGCATGTTCGAAATAGAGAAAAACCAAAAATTAGTTAGCAGAACAAACGAACCAGAGCTAATGCTTGACCTCACTCAGGCAGAGCAGTACGCGGCGGCTGATTTTGAGGTGCCACACAGCAGATATCCAATTGAGTTTAAGGCCCGTTACCCGGAAGTTACTCCTAACGGGACGATTCTGGATCTAGGTTGTGGCCCTGCAGACGTTACAATTCGCTTTGCCAAGCTCTTCCCTAATGCAACTGTGGCTGGGGTCGACGGGTCTGCAGAGATGTTGAGACTGGCCCAACAACGGGTAGATAGAGAACAGGACTCATCCCTGACAGAGAGAGTTAATTTTATTGAGGCCCTGATTCCAATGAGCGAGAAGAAGCTCTCAGCAGAGTTAATCATCTGTAACGGAACACTTCACCATTTCCACAGACCTGCTGACTTCTGGAAGACAGTCAAGGCTCAGGGACAGCCCGGCACAATCGTCTATGTAACAGACCTACTACGCCCAAAAACTGAGGCTGAACTTGAGGATCTGGTCAGCTCAAACTGCTACAACCAGCATCCCGTCCACGTCAATGACTACAGTAATTCTTTAAGAGCGGCATTTAACCCTGAAGAACTACAGCAGCAGTTAAAATCAGCTGGGCTTGCCGGCTGTCTGCGAGTTGAAGTGCCTGACCGGACAAGAGTGATTGTTCATGGCAGGCTCTGACCTGCAGCCTCAACGATTGAAGGTTGAAGTTTCAGAAACTAACAGATCCCAAACATTCTCTAGCTCAATTATATTAGGGTATGTTCAGATCATTGTTAACAGATATTACTAATTTCTATCTGTATGATCCCAGATGTGATGCGAGGCTTTTGCCATTATCGGTAACCGCCTGACTCACCTCGCAAATCCAATTAGATATTGCGTATATGACCTCTACCTCAAGGCCCGCCCTGTCGGAGCGGAATTAAATTGGATCAGATAGCTACTGAACAAATTAACCAAGAGCAAGGCACCACCAGAGGACGTCGCATACAAAACCGAGATCCTCTAGCTACTTAACTTTTAGTCATGGTCAGCAGCTACGGTTTTTCGGTCTA
Organism: Prasiola linearis; assembly: GCA_032356305.1. NCBI lineage: Eukaryota > Viridiplantae > Chlorophyta > Trebouxiophyceae > Prasiolales > Prasiolaceae > Prasiola > Prasiola linearis. Next base: position 29,945 of record JAULKR010093317.1, on the reverse strand, counting down.
CTAACGTTTATGCATAAGACTTCTAAGTTGCATTAAGAGACCGATTAACGTCATTTTTGAATAGCGTAAGCATCAGCCTACAGGCCTTAACAGAGAGTCCAGCGAATCAACGATACTACAAACTTCACCGCCATTCGACGACCAACTCCCATTATATCTAAGCAAGATTCTGAGGAAACCTCAGGAACTACAGATCGAGTGAGTCAGATATCCTTAGAGACACACTGATATCACGCACAAGCATTACCAGAGACTTCGGTTTCTCTCTGATAACGCAAAGACAAAACTGTTGCAGGGCCCGAACTTTCGTAATAAGTCTATAAGCATTCATCTAATTTATCGGCCGGGCTGTGAAAAGGAAAGATTCTACTTGCAGAAGTTTATGCGCGCAGATTACATAAGCCTTAATGAACCTTCTTACTCATGACTATTAATTTCAGACCTATGCAATCCCGATGTTCGAGCTAAGAATCCTCCTGTTAATTCTTCTCGGCTTGGGACTGATTGCTGTGGTGGCAGTTGAGCGATTCACGGAGCGGACACCGGTTTCAATGCCAATAATCTACGTTGCTGCCGGCTGGCTGGTGTTTACCGCTCTGAACCAGCTGGGGTATTCAGCTAGTTTTAGTACTGGCGGAGAACTACCCGCTGTTGAGTATTTAACAGAGCTTATCGTAATTATCTCGCTCATGTCAGCTGGACTTGCAATAGATCGCCCATTCTCCTGGCGAGGCTGGCAAAGAGTGCTGCCGCTGCTGTTGATTACAATGCCGGTCTCAATTGCATTGGTGTCGTTCTTTGCATGGGAGTTCATCGGCCTAGCTCTGCCATCCGCAATCCTCCTTGGCGCTGTCCTAAGCCCGACAGACCCGGTGCTTGCAGACAGCGTCCAGGTAGCACCGCCGGGTGAGCAGGAGAGTAGTGAGGTACGCTTCGCTCTAACAGTAGAGGCTGGAGTCAACGACGGCTTAGCCTTCCCATTTACATATCTTGCGATTGCACTACTCGGAGCCGGAAGCATCGGGACAACTTTAACTAAGTGGGCAGCATTCGACCTCATCTATGCAGTGTTAGCGGGCATCGCCGTGGGCTATCTCGTCGGCCGCTTCAGTGGCTGGTACATCTTCAGAGATAAACATCAGGCTAAGAGTAGTGAGAAAAATCAAAATTTAATTTATCAAAGGCGTAAAGAGGGCTTAGTAGTTTTAGGTACCGTGTTTGCAGCATACGGCTTGGCAGAGATAATTGCCGGCTATGGATTCCTCGCTGTTTTCGTCGCAGCCGTCTGCACGCGGCAACATGAGCTTTCTGACGGTTATCACAAACACTCGCACCGCTTTATGGATCAGCTTGAACAATGCACGCTCGTAGTTATGCTTTTCGGGTTTGGCGCGATGCTGGCGAGCGGCGTTCTAAATGCCATTACTCCAGAGCTCATTTTTCTTAGCCTGGCGATCATTTTTGTGGTGAGACCTCTCGCCGGACTGGTCGCTCTCTCTTTGGGCAAGCTAACGCTATCAGAGAAATTAGCTGTGTCTTTCCTGGGAATCAGAGGGATCGGTTCGATCTATTACCTGTCATACGCTCAGAACAAAGCCAACTTTTCAAACCTAGATACACTCTGGGCAGTTACTGCTCTGGTAATCCTGATTTCGATAATCGTTCACGGAATTTTTGCTCAGGTCATTGTCAGGAAGGTCGAGGCTAGGGGCCAAAACAGAACTAGTTCATAATTCAGCAGTCCCTACGCACCCCAAAAACTAAAAGATTATCTACGACTTTTAAGCGCTATCGTTTAGAGGCCCCTGATTGACGCAGCAAAATAAAACGGATCATTCTGCCCCTACTGATTTGCGTAACCAACCACGACATCTTCACTACTATTGTTTAGGCTGGACATATCGCGACTGTCACCAGCGGCTCGCAATTTTTCTGTGAAGTTCTGGTATATTTGCTGATTAGCGATGTAGATAGAACCAAACTCGCTGTAGCCTTGGTGACCGGGAATGTTCCTGATAATGTCTGCCGCGCGATCAAGCACCGCATCCCTTTTAGTCACAATCATCCCTGTACCAATCCCCTGTTGCGGATAAATGGCAGTCCCCTCGCTGATACCTTGGTTAAATTTCACGAGCCCATCAATTGCGACCTCGGATAGATCGTTATGTTTACGGGCCAATTCTTGGTGAAGGGAAGTAGTTTGTTGGTACATGCTGAGAAATCTAAATTCCAGTACGCGTCCCTCCTTTCTATAAATTTGCTTCTAAGTACGCTAAAACTCTAGAACGACTAGTCTATGGTTGCTTTGGCTCAGGAGTAAAGGATTCATTAGGTTCTACAAACCCAAGCGCCCCTGTTAATTTGGGATTGCTGAGTAAGTACCCCCAATTTAGAAGTGCAGACCAATCTCTTAGCCATGAGGTCAAGGGGCAACCAGCGTTAGGTTTGGTTTGGTTTAGTCGGCCCGTACTTTTAAAGAATGCGACTTGAGCGCTTTGGGGCTTGCCATTAGCTTAGCCACCCAGGACAGCTCTGGGGAATGTTCTAAGAAAATCTTTACAATCATTGTCAGCGGCACAGACATTAGCGCGCCTGCTGGGCCCCAGAGCCAGCCCCAGAAAAGCAAGGAAAGAAACACAATCAGTACGGAAAGCCCAAGCCGCTTGCCCATAAAGACAGGCTCTAGCACATTAGAGATGATCATATTAATTGCCAGGTAACCAAGGCCTACAACAATTGCAACTGTCGGGTTGTATTGTACCAGCGCCAGCATGACCGCCGGAATAGCTGCGATGATCGAACCGATGAAGGGAATATAATTAAGAATCAGAGCGATAAAAGCCCAAAGCAGAGCAAAATCCAAGCCGGCGACAGACACGAGGATGCCAACCAGAATTCCGGTAATCAAACACATAAAGGTTTTGATCAGCAAATAACGTTGCACGTCGAGGGCGACGCCATCGAACTTCTCAAGGTCTACATTATCACCAAGGGCAGAATCAATTTTAGTGCGGAAGCTGGCAGCCTCAAGAATTATGAACACCATGATAATGATGATCAGCACAAAACTCGATACGGTTTGGACTGTACTTTTGAGAGTCTTGGTGATGATACCCAGATAGTCTGAGATCTTAATTACTTCTGTAAATTGCGAGAGGTTCAAGCGCCAGTCGGCAAGGCGGAGGTTTACCTGTGCAATGTAGGCTTCAAAGTTTTGACTGTATTTTGGCATCATCTGAGTGAACTGCTCAATAGAGCCAACGATGAAAGTCAGAACTATAATAAACAGGGCGATAATCAGAGAGGTCACTGAGGTAATAGCCAGCCAGGTTGGCACTTTGTTCTTAACCAAAATGTAGATCGGTCCGGATGCGATTAAGGCAAAGAAAATTCCGAACATAAAAGGAACCAGCACGGACTGCCCGGCATCGAGACCAGCGATTATCACTATAATGTAGGCAAAGTTCGCCAGGAACTTTGAACCATTAAAAGAGCGGACGCGGGCAACTATATTTGGAGGCACTTCAAGCTGGGACATGCTTTGGAATTAGTTGTCCCGGAAAGCTTTAGCGCTGATGAACACGCCTTGCTCACCGGTAATCAGAATTGTGTTAGCCTTGCCAGCGGCAAGGGCAAATGTGCGGGCAGAGAATAGTCCGGTAGCTGAGACCGTAATTGTTGCAGTCGGAACGATCAGATAGGCTGAGCCGCCACCGAAGCTTGCTGAAATACTCCCGGCACCGGCGACAGTCGCAGTCGTCTGCGTTGGCCCTACCGCGGCATTCACAATTTTAACGGCAGCCCCGTTATCGGGAATACTTGCCGGAATATCGTTAGTAATTAGATTAGCTTTCAGGCCGATCCGCTGAGTGTTGCCAAAGTAGAGTAGACTATAGCTGCTATCACTGTTGGTCTCAGCAGGTTCAACTGCTGCAGGACTCAGCGCATTTGCCCGCCGGAAGACATTTAGGTTCTGGAGGCCATTGCCGGTCTTATAAAAACTAGAAGTCTCACCAAATTTTATGAACTCATTTGGTGTGTTACTGCTTAGAGCAAGAGCAGCTGGCTCAGACTCGATCACACCGTGCAGAAGTCTGACGCCGGGCCGGACAGCTACTGTCTGATTGCCGTCGTCTGAACTATCAGAACTCTCATCACCACCGCCACCACCGCCACAGGCAGTCAGAGCAAGACAGCAAAAAACAAGGAGAAATAGCTTGGCTAATTTGATCATCTTTACTCCTGACTAAAAGGTGCGGGCTGAACGAGAATCTCTGAGACATCGATACCGAGCCTATCTGCTAGCTGCTCTGCGCCATCAGCTGCAAAAATGTTGATGCCGTAGAGGGTCGCCAGAACAGTTTGGCCCAGGACGTCATAACCCGGGATGTTTGGATGCAAGCCATCAGGAATATTATATAGTGAGCACTCCTCAAGATCATCGCAAGTTGTATCCCAAGCCATTTCAAGGTCTGTGACAGCTACGTTATTAAGACTGCCGATGGTCCTGACCTCACGGCTATAGCCTCTTGTGATTGGAACACGCGCTAGTCTGCCGCAGCATGGTGGCAGAACAGTTGCCAGAACAATTTCCCGACCGAGCGAGTTTGTGATGTTGACTACTTTTTGAACCAACGTCTGATATTTGTCGCCATCAATTCGAATCCCGGCATCATTTGTGCCTTCGAGAAAGATCACCGTATCTACAACAGATCTGGCAAGCGTACCGGCGTAGCGCTCAATTCCGCCGACGCTGAGAAATTCTCCGGGAATTGCCAGATTTACGGTGTTAACACCGGCCAGAGCCTCGACTCTCTGCAGCAATCCACGGGAGCCATCAGTAATATCTGAGATTACCACGAACTCGCCGGGTAAGGTTGTATCTCCCCTGCCGTAAGCAATACTGTCGCCAAAGATGCCGACTGTTACAATACCGTCACCGTTTCTGTCCTCAAGCAGCTCCTGCGCTTGCAGACAAACACCCAGAAAACAGCTAATAACTACAGCAAAAATTACTTTTGGATTCATGCTTCATATTAGATATTGCTGGCCAGAAAAAAGCAATCAGCAGTTTAGACTAGTGCCTCACTCCTTAGCGCAAAATAATGACTAAATACGACCTTTTAATTATTGGTGGCGGATTAGCGGGAACTACTCTGGGCCTGCTGGCAGATAAGGCAGGGCTCGCAATTCAGCTGATCAACCGGGGTAGCACAGAGGAGAATCTGGAGACGGCCAGTATCGTCAGCTCAGGAATTGCCAACCCAATTATTGGTGGGGCACTAAATATTCACAAAAATACAGCAAAACAGTTTAGTTTTGCCCGGCAATTCTATCAGCAGGCAGAGCAGGATACCGGGGACTTGTTCATGCAAGAGCGGCAGATTCTTCGCTGTCTGATTAATCAAAAGCAAATCGATAAGTATCAGAAAATTATAGAGTTACCTGAGTATGATCCTTGGATAGAGCGGGCTCAGGCCTTGATCCCTGATGCTCTGCTGACCAGCGACTACCTTATAACCAAAAATGCTTTTAGCCTCGATACTGTCCGCTACCTGAGCTCCGCTGCAGATTTTCTACAGAATAAAGGTCAGACCTACATCAATCAGAGCTTTGAGCCAGAGAACTTGGGAATCGAGCGTGATGGCTTTATCTACCAGGATGCTTGCTACGATAAAGTGGTGTTCTGCGATGGTTCGGCGGCAGCCTCGATTGAGACTAATCCATTTGCGGGTTTCTTAGAGTTCAGGCTTGCTGCCGGGGTGATCCTCAAACTTAAGATCAGCAATTTGAGTGCTGACTACATTTATAACTTCGGCAAATTTTTATTGCCGCTGAAGGAGCCGGGATTCTTTAGGTTGGGTGCAACTTACTTTTGGGAGGACTTTAGTAACTACGACGTAGCTAAAGAGACAGAGGCCCTATTGGGCCAATTTAGACAGTTTTTTGCCTGCGATTTTGAAGTAATTGACCACTTGGCCGGGATTCGTCCGGTGCTTGCCGGCCGGAACGCCGCCGCCGGTCAGCACCCAAACATTGCCGGAATCTACTTTCTTAACGGTTTGGCATCTCATGGCGTGAGCCAGGCTCCACTGCTGGCTCAGGGGCTGATGGAATTAATCCTGCAGCAGGATCATACTCTGCTAGATATCCTCTCCGCCAATATCAATAGATTCTACAGATGATTACAACCAGGACAGCTGAGAAACGCTTTACTACTCTATGCCATGAAATGATCGCCGCTCAGCTGGACGAGCGCAAGGCCGCACTCGCTGTTGATGCCACTTGCGGTAACGGATTTGACAGCGCGTTCATATTGGAGCGGATGGCAGGCGATGGTTTGCTGATCAGTATTGATGTGCAGCAGGCTGCTATTGAGGCAACCAAGAGCCTTTTGGCGAGAACCGAGCTGGAGAATTACCGCCTGTTCTGTCAGTCCCATCAGGCTGTCCATGATATTGTTAAAGACGCTGGATTTGAGAGGCTTGATTTGGCTGTGTTTAATCTTGGTTATCTGCCGGGCAGCGAAGACAGGACAATAGTAACGGAGGCTACAAGTTCATTGCCCGCGATTAAGACTTGTCTAAGCTTATTGGAACCTCAGGGAGTGCTCTACCTGACGGTTTATCCGGGCCATCCGGCAGGCAAGGTGGAATCAGAGGCGATTGACCGCTGGCTGACTCAAATTGCGGGTGGAGAGCTTTCTCTCTGGTCGGCTCAGGTCTACCGGTCAACGCGTAATTCTACCAGCGATCCATATTTAATCAGAATTAGTGCTGCTACCGCCTCTTAGAAGCACAAAATTCTGCTGCTCTCCGAATAATCTAGGCAATCTAGGCTGGACCCGGTTGGCCCTGGATAATCGGCAAATCCTTTAGACAACTACAAAATTTGCTAAGGATGCAGCAAAGTTTTAAAAGAAGCACTACAAATTTAGAATTCATGCGAAAATGGCTGAAAACAATAAGATCAGAAACATTGCAATTATTGCTCACGTAGATCACGGAAAGACTACTTTAGTTGATAATCTATTTAAACAGAGCGGTCTGTTCCGCGAGAATCAGGAGGTTGCTGAGCGTGCGATGGACAGCATGGACCTTGAGCGTGAACGCGGTATTACAATTGCAGCTAAAAACTGCTCGGTTAATTGGAAAGACACTAAGATCAATATCCTTGATACACCGGGACATGCTGATTTTGGCGGTGAAGTCGAACGTGCCCTAATGATGGTAGATGGTGTTATCTTGCTGGTTGATGCCGCTGAAGGCCCGTTGCCGCAGACACGCTTTGTACTGAGAAAGTCTTTGGCACAGAACCTGCCAATCATCGTTGTACTTAATAAGATCGACCGTCAGGATGCCCGTCCTGCTGAGGTTCTAGACGAAATCTACGATTTGTTCATTGATCTTGATGCCAATGATGAGCAGCTCGAATTTCCGGTTCTTTATGCGATTGCCAAGGACGGCGTTGCCAAGCGCAAGCTTGATGATGACAGCACCACGCTGACGCCGCTCTTTGATGCGATTGTCGAGGAAATTGCGCCTCCGAAGTATGACGAAGACAAAGCGTTCTGTATGCTGGTTGCTAACATTAGCTATTCAGATTATCTGGGCAAGCTGGCAATCGGGCGGATTCGTCACGGTAGCTACAAGCCCGGAGACGCTTTGGTCAGAATCGATAAAGAGGGTAACACCATCGCTCTGAAGACAGTTAGTGTGCAGGAATATCAGGGTATTGATATCGCCAAGCTTGAAGGGAACGCTGATGCCGGCGAAATCGTAATTATCTCTGGTGCTGAGGATGCAACAATCGGGGATACAATTTGCTCTGCTGAGAATCCAATTACTTTGCCTCGAATTGAAATCGAAGAGCCTACTGTTTCGATGCGCTTTTTTGCAAATACATCACCACTCTCCGGCCGTGAAGGCAAAATATTGCAGCCACAGAAGATTGGAGAACGTCTCGAGAAAGAGTCGCTGTATAATGTAGCGCTTAAGGTCGAGAAGGATCCGACGCAGGAGTGCTACATCGTTAAAGGTCGTGGTGAGCTGCAAATGTCAATTTTAATCGAGCAAATGCGTCGCGAAGGCTTTGAGCTAACTGTGGGCCGGCCTGAGATTATTATTAAAGTTGTTGATGGCAAGAAACTCGAGCCGATTGAGCATTTGCTTATCGATTGCGGCGAAGACCAGGTTGGTGTGATCAGTGAGAAGCTCTCTCAGCGAAAGGGCAAGATGACCAATCTGGAAAATCATGGGTCAGGACGCGTTAAAATTGAGTTTACAGCGCCTTCTCGTGCCCTGATTGGTTACCGCAGTGAGTTTTTGACCGATACTAAGGGTACCGGGATTCTCAATTCATCTCTTGAAGGATTTGAGGAGTTCAGAGGCGAGTTTGAGAACCGGATGAGTGGCTCTCTGGTTTGTGACAGAACTGGTGTGGCAGTTGCTTATGGCCTGTGGCACTTAGAAGACCGCGGTCGTTTCTTTGTTACTCCCGGCGATGCTGTTTATGAAGGAATGATTGTCGGCGAACATAACCGCTCTAATGATTTGAACATCAATCCGTGTAAAGGCAAAAAGCTCTCAAACATGCGTACAGCAGGCAAAGATGACAACATTCAATTAACGCCTGTGACCCCGCTGTCTCTTGAGGCTGCAATTGATTTTATCCGCGAGGATGAGCTTGTTGAGGTTACGCCCGTCAGTATCCGCTTGCGGAAGGCTGCGCTAAATCCATCAGACCGAAAAGGTCGCTTGTCGAAGGCTTAGAGTTTAATACCCTCTACAGCACCGAAGGAGCATTAGGATTGTTTTGCCTTAGGGCAGAACGATAGCAAGCGAATTACCGTGCTGCGGTTTGCAGCTCCTGTCGTCTTGGATATTAATGCCGTAGTCTGGTCGCATCTGAGGTCCCTAATCGCAACCTAATGCAATTTCGGACAATGGGCCTAAGTCTCGGACACCCAAGATTAGCTCGTTGCTAAAAGCATTTGGTTCGCTTCGGCCCTAAAGTCAAATCAGGCAGGTCAAAAGTCATTCAATTACTCGGACACCTAAAACCGTAAGATTACTCGGACACCCAAGACCGAGGGGTTGAGATCAACTTGTTTTCTGAGTTGTTAATTAGGGCCGGCTGAAAAAGTCCTTCCGGTAATAAAGCTGAATATTTGGGACTAAATCTGACACCTGAAGTGCAAGGGTACTAGCCCTAAATGGCCAAAAATCCTTGCACTCTGGGTATCAGATTTAGTCAAAAGTATCGAGAACTATAAAACGAAAGACTTTTTAGCAGGGCCTTACTAATCAGTCACGAACCTTCTCTACCCGGTCCTGCAAGACAGTGCTCTCCGCTTCCGAGTCCCTACTGCCGATAGTTGCTTGGGTGTTTGATTAGTCTTTTTAAAGAGTGTGATTCCACTCTCATTCTGATTTTCTATCTGGGATTCTCTGTTCTGAATTAAGACCCCTGCTACCCATATTCTTGCTCCTAATTTTCCTTATGGTTGTCTGGTCTCTAGTTTCTGCTTCTGATTATTTTGTGGGTGTCCAGACTTTAGTTTGAGCTGCCGAAGGCTAGGCTGTGGATGTCTGATCGAACCGAAGATGGGTGTCCACTCGTTTCTATGACCACTTACTCAGGTTGTCTTTCATTATCGGGGGTCAAGTCGATGCGTAACATCTCTAGATCAACCTCAGATATAGCCCCTGAATGAATGAGGTAAGTTTTCTCGCTTACAGGAAGATGATCGCTTTATGACAGTTCGCCTCCCTACGGGCTTTCTAGGATGAAGAGTTCTGTAATCGAGACCGGATATGTTCAGAAGCCAGCTCTCCTTCCCGATTCAATGATGACTAGACTAGCTGGCTCTCCCTCCGGGACACCAAATTCTCTACAAGCATCGTGCTGTTTACTCAATTAGTTGCAATAATCGCGCTAAGCTTTTATAATCTTCTGACCAAATTTTAATTGAATTCTCTATGGGAAGTGTAGTAAAAAAAAGACGTAAGAAGATGCGTAAGCATAAGCATCGTAAACTATTGGCGAAGAAGCGTCACAGCAGAAAGTAAGCAATAGCTAATACTTAAGGCTTGCCACTGTCTTGTCAGTAGCAGGCCCTTATCGCTGTTAGTTCAGCTAAGCAGCGATCAATATTCCAGCCTTGAAAGGTCTAAGTAAACTTCGGTTACATCTCAACAACTATCAGTTTAGTTCAAAGCTATATGCTTTAGTCCTGCTGTTGCTGAGTTTTGCCGTTTTTTTTGGCCCTGTTCAGTATTGGTTTAATTATGGGCAGGTGCTTGTTCCCGGCAGAAGGTTATACTTACTCTCAGCAGCCGTCGCCCTGCTGGCCGGCCTGATTATCCATTTTTTAAAGAAAGAAAAATTTTCGGTAGACCCGCGTATCTCAGCGTTAGGTCTGATTTTTATTTTCATCAGTAGTTGGCTGCATAACGATTACGCTCTGTTGCATGTGCTCGACGGGCGCGGCCTTTTGTTTCTGATATTCACCCTAGGTCTGGGTTGGCGTTTGCTGATCGGGCCAGTCAATTTATCTCTGATTGCGCTTTCCCTGCTCTGTTTTCTGGTCGCTCAGTTTCTGTTGGCGAGCGATGGTCAAATTATCTCCTCTGACGACCACATGACATTTCTGCACCGCTTGCAGTTGCTTAAATCCAATCTTCCAGTAATTCCTAACTATGATGCGCTCTGGAACGCTGGCTACGACCAGCGCTATTACTTTGCTACCGGAGCGCTTGCCTTCTACGCGTTTTCCTACCCTTTGCTGGCATTCTTTGCGCCGGAGACAGTTTATAATTTCTGCGTTGCTCTGGTAACGCTGGTGCTGCCATTTTTCTCGGCTTACTTTGCCACTTGGCTGCTGAGCAAACATTCGCGCACCTCATGGATAGCAGCAATTCTTGCGCTGGCTGTCTGCACTGAGTGGTATCGCTGGTCTTATCAGTACGGCACAATGGGCTTTATTTGTAGTGCCAGTCTTTTCTCGCTGGTCGTAGCACTCAGTATCAGAGCAATAAATCCGGCAGAGAAGTTTGCCTGGTATTACGCTCTGTTGCTTGTAGTCACGGCTTCGCTAATGTTTTTTTGGACAGTCTCAGCCCTGGCATTGCTGCCGCTGATCGCTGTCGCAGTTTACAGATTCTTCTCAGCTGGATTGCTGCGTAAGAATTATATCGTGCCTCTGATAGTGTTATTAATATTGATTAACCTGCCTTGGGCCGCTGTCTTCTGGTCCGTCTCAAGTGTCGGTGATTTCTTAAAGAGTGAGAAACAGGTCAGCGATTTAGCAATCTCAGCCAGCAGTGCAGCTAGCCCGCAGCTTGGAGTCAGGCAGCCAGACGAGCCAGTTGCGCATTCAGCGGCGTCTGACGGAAAGCATTACCGGCACAAGCCTGAGAAACTGGCTCCACTGCAATCACTGAAAAAACTACCATTAGTCTTCAGTAATTATAACTGCCTGATTTTGATCTTCGCTTTGCCGGGGCTTTTTCTGACCAGAACCAGATTTAAGTTTGAACTCTCAGTTGTGCTGCTTTGGTTGCTTTTTATGGGGGGTTTTCTGGTCTACACAAAGCCTCAGCTAGAGCTCGATCGTATGCTGGTATTCTTTGCGCTGCTGGCCAGTATCCCGGCAGCAATTGCAATTAACCTTTGCTTTGAGGAGCGCAAGAATTGCTTCTCAGTAATCAGCGCTGCACTGGTGGCAGCTTTTCTAATCGCCACTCCGCTCAGTGCAAGTCGAGTTTTCAATCAGCGCAGTAATCTCGAAGTATTCTTTGCAACTGATTTCTCAGCCGAGCTTGTCTCAGCGCTCAAGCAGTACAGCCGCGGTGGTCGGGTGTTGTTCTCAGGCTGCGTAATTCATGAAATCGACGGTGGCCATTTGGCACCCTTTACTGAACTAGCAGGAGTGCCACTGATTGCCTCATCGCCGGTGCATAACCTGTGGTGGTATAAACAGGTTTTTCCTGAGCAATACTTAGCGCGCAGCGATCAAGGCATTACTGATTACCTTAATAATTACAACGTTAGTACCGTGATGGCGCACGAGCGGATCTGGCGCAACTATTTTGAAGACCGGCCTGAGCAGTTTACTAAGGTGGTTAATATCGGACGGTTTAAAATCTATCAACGCAACGATTTTATCAATAACTATATCTTCGACGGGAGTGCAGGCCGCTTGATAGAGCAGGATAATCACGGGCTTCTGGTCCGGGCCGAATCTGACCCTTTAAAAATTAAGTTTCGCTATTTTGATTTCTTAACTACTGCCGGCAATCAGTGTCAGGTCTCAGCCACAACTAATGATTATGGGGAGGAATTTATCAAACTCTCAGCCTGTGCCAGCTATCCGGCAGATGTTCGCATTGAGGCTAAGCCTGCATGGAAGCGGATTAAGCTTAATAAATTTCTTGATTTCTAGATGATTAGCCCAGCCGTTCTTAAAATAGTCATGCTCTACTTCAGTGTTTTTGCGGCCTGCTTGGGAACCAGTCTGTTTAATCTGAGCCACTTCTATCAGATTAACTTATTTGAGCTCAGTGCAGGGTCACTGCGGGTTTCAAATCTGCTGTATAATACTACCTATATCTGGCAGATTGACCTGCTATTACAGCGGTTACTAGCCAGTTTTCCTGCGCACGAGCTATTTATCCTCAGGTTTTGTCCGCTACTGCTGTTCGCTACCGGAATTTTTCTGTTTATCAGACTCTACAGCAGAGCCGGTGACTATTTTCTTTTATCTCCGTTATTGACGGTACTGGTTTTGAATCTTCTGGCGCTTTTATTTCAATATGACTTTGGGCTGCTATTACAGATGGCATACCTGCCACTTTTCCTGATTGCAGTCATCCACTTTGGTCGAAACTTCTCCAGCGGAATTTTCCTTCTGGGCATCTTCGCTCTGCTACTACTCTTCTCTGCGCAGCAGCTCGCAATCTGGGTTTTTCTCCCTACCTTAATCTATCTGCGCCTCGAATTGGTAGCGGCTAATAAGCTAAAACTCGCAGTTTTTTCGGCGTTCTCAATCGTCCTGCTAATTTTGGCCGCAAGTCCCTGGTTCTTAAATTCGAATAATCTTGATCTATCCTGGAATTACCCGAGTTCGGCCCGGGTGCTGCAGCAGGATTACAGCCCCGGTAGCAGCCAGCCTTTGCTGGGTGAGAAACTGAAAATTAACGGGCAGGAATTTCTCCTACAGCACCGGATCTACCGCGGCTTTGCACTCTTCTTATTTGTTCTCGCACTAAGCTATCTTGGCCTCCGTTACTATCAAAAGAGGTCACTCCGGGTTCTGTTGCCGCTCTATGTAATCAGCATTCCTCTGCTGCTCTCAGTAGTGGTGAGCGAAAAGTTCTATTTTTTAAATCTGATCTACACCTTTAGTAGTCTTCACAGTTCTACTGCGACACTCTCTTTGCTGCCAGTGTTGCTTCTTTTCGTGCTCCTTTTACTAATTTACCGTAGTTGCGACCGGGAGACTGTGCCCGAGACCGTCTGCTTGTTACTTCTGTTAGGGGCAGGAGCTTTTGCAAACTACTACTATATCAGCCAGCAGGACAGCACAGCCCGAAAAATTAGCTTAATTCGCGCACTGGATTCGCAACAAACAGCAAGTATTAGTCAGCAGCTCTTCAGCCCCTCTGCGGCGGTGGCTCTTGAGCTGGCAAATACGCCGGAGCGTCAAGCACTAAAGACCAAATTAATAGCTAAGTTTCAGCGCATCGGTGCTAAAAAACTAATAATCAGCAGCAACTATAATCAGGCAGAGATCGGTTTGCTCTACGACCGTAACCTCGGCACGATCTGGTCTTCAAAGCTTGCAGCACAAACGGGAGACGAGGAAATCACGATCACGTTTAACCAGCAGCTAAGAATAAAAGGCATCATGCTGCAAACAGGTGAGAAATACAGTGACTACCCGCGCGGCATTTCACTATTGGCCAGAACAGACTGCTCAGGTGAAGACTATCAACCCCTACTCTCCGTGCCTCAATGGCATGGGACAATTTATAAGACTCGCGCAGGCTTACCATACTACGGGCCTACGCATGAGGTGACCCTTAATTTTAAGCCACAGCAGGTCTGCGGTTTTAAGATTCGCCAGACCAGCAAAGATAAAAATTACGAGTGGTCGGTGGCTGAGATAAAGTTTTGGTTACTAAAGTAAGCGGTCTGCTCGCTAATTGCGGCATAATATGATGCCCAACTAAAGGGTACTCTAATACCATAAGGTATCCGAGGCATTTGAATCACACCCTTGAGACCAGCGGCTATCATAATTAGGGAGCGGCCCGAATTTTACAGTTATTCGCTGAGCCTATAGGCTAAAATTAGATTCAGTCGATTTAGATGATAAATTAAATGTTTATTCGAGATTTTCTCAAGGCTAGCAAATTTGTCTTTTCTGGGAGAGATCCGAAGAAACTCATAAAAGAGTCACGGGCGGGAATAGCGGACTTATCAAATGCAGAGATCCGACAGAAACTCGACGATTTTGACCGGCCCTATTCTGATGGGAAAACTCACATCGTGCGGGCGATTGTTGATATTTTATCTGGCAGAGAAGCCACGGCCTTAGAGGGCGAACGAGTTCTCCGTCAGCGCGGAGAACTCCCCAGAGAGACTAAGCCCTGACACTAAGCCTGAGATTAAGGGAACAGAGGCGTGAGCTACTGCCTGTCGATAAATTGGTGCAGCCGGAGGCGCGCTCAGTTTAGGAAAGTCGAACGCCAAAGCCTAAACTCGAGTCTTAAAGTGGGTGGGTGTTCACCATAAACCGCAAATACATAGGGCCTGCTGAAAACGTCTTTCGTGTAATAATGCTGAATAATTAGGACTATGTCTGATACCTGAAGTGCAAGGGCTCTAGCCTGAAATGGCTTAAACCCTTGTACTTCATCCAAACCCATTTAATTGCAATGATGCCACCGCATCTCTAAAGCATATCTTCAGGATGCCTTTACTTTTAGTTTCTCACCAGAAGAAGACTCAGAAAGATAAAAAATTTTTGCGCCAGAGACTACAATTTTGCAAAATAGCCTTGCTGCTAAGACTTTGGAGTTACTGATTCAGCTAATCCCGAGATAGGGGTGAGAAAACGCATTAGCTGCTCTGTCAGTAAATTTTATTACAAGCAAAGCTGACTACCAGCCAGCACACCGCCGGGCTGATCGTTCTGGTCTTGTAAAACAGATTGTAACCTAATACCTTTTGCAGATGAGTACGTCAGGTAACGACTTCCAGCAGCGTCTGGCAAAATATCAGCCAGCAAGTCAGCTAGATCTTCCTAACCGTAGGTGGCCGGACAGGACGATCGAGCAAGCGCCAGTCTGGTGCAGTGTTGACCTGCGCGACGGTAATCAGGCGTTGGTTAATCCGCTGGGGATTAACGATAAAACAAAGTTTTTTGATTATCTTTGCCGGCTGGGATTTAAAGAGATTGAAGTTGGCTTTCCGGCAGCAGCCGAAACTGAATATAATTTTTTGCGCAGGCTAATTGATCAGCAGCTGATCCCAGAAGATGTCACTCCTCAGGTTTTGTGCCAGGCGCGCAGCCATCTAATTACCAGGACTTTTGAGAGCCTTAGTGGTGTCGGCAAGGCCATCTTTCATGTCTACAACTCAACCTCCCGTCAGCAACGCGAAATCGTTTTTAAGGCCGACCGCAAGGCAGTGATCCAGATTGCTGTTGCTGCTGTCAAAGAAATTAGGCAACGGGCTGCTGACTGCGGCGAGCAAATTATTCTGGAATATTCTCCGGAGAGTTTTACCGGAACCGAGGCCGACTTTGCTCTGGAAATTTGTGAGGCAGTGCTTGAGGCTTGGCAACCGTGCGGTGACGAGAAAGTAATTATTAATCTGCCGGCAACAGTAGAGGTGAGCACACCTAATGTCTATGCTGACCAGATCGAGCATTTCTGTAATAACTTCTCTGCGCGGGAGTCATCAGTAATCAGCGTACACACGCACAATGACCGCGGCACCGGGATCGCTGCTAGTGAGCTTGCTTTGCTTGCCGGAGCTCAAAGGGTTGAGGGTACGCTATTTGGAAACGGGGAGCGCACGGGTAATGCAGATCTAATTACGATGGCGCTTAATCTGTTTACGCAGGGGATCGACCCACGGCTTGATCTTAGTAATATTAATTCGGTGCGCAAGTTTTGTGAAACACTCACTCAACTACCGGTGCATGAGCGCCATCCGTACGCCGGCGAGCTCGTTTTTACTGCTTTCTCAGGCTCACATCAGGATGCCATCAAAAAAGGACTTGCTGTGCAAGACACTAAGAAACCTTGGGATGTGCCTTACTTGCCGGTGGACCCGGCAGACATTGGCCGTAATTATCAGGCAGTGATTCGCATCAACAGCCAATCCGGCAAGGGCGGAGTCGCCTATATTCTTGAGAATTTTGCTGGTTATCGCATGCCTAAGAAAATGCATCCGCAGGTGGCTGAGCTAGTGCAGAACCTCAGTGAGCAAAAAGCTGCGGAGCTGGAGAAAACTGAGATCATCAGTTTGTTTGAACGCTCTCTGATTAATCTGCGCAGTCCGCTCGAGCTTTGCGATTATAAAATCACCCCGCTAGACCAAAGTGGTGAGCAATACAGTTGTCTACTTACTATTTTAAGGGACGGAGCAGAGCAGACTTTGAGCGGTCAGGGTAATGGTCCGATCGATGCTGCGGCCAGAGCTCTGGATCAGATCGCTAACTTTAAGTTTTTGCTTAAAGATTATCTGGAACATGTACTAGACCAGGATAACACCAGCAGTGCGGCTGTGGGTGTAGCCTACATTGCCCTGCTAGATGAGCAGCAGAACTATCTGCGCTACGGCGCAGGTACTCACAGTAACACAACTAAAGCCGCGCTCTATGCGCTAATCTCAGCGCTCAATCAGCTTATGATTCACCGCGCGCAACTACCCGGGACTAGGTGAGCATAAACTCAATCGGGATCATTGGCTGCGGAGCCTTAGGAAATATCTTCCGGCAGGAGATCATTAAGTCTCTGCCGCAGGCAGAACTCAGCGTGTTTGATCCGAAGGTGCAGGCCTATCAGAGTAGTGAGAGATTTGATGCATGTGCTGCGGCAGAATTAGTTTTGATTTGCGTACCGCTGACTAATTTGGCTGACGCTATAGCAAAGTTGTCTGATTCAAACGCTCTTTTGCTTAGCTGTTGTGCGGTGATGACAAATCAGTTCTCTGGGCAGCAAAACTTAGTAAATGCACACCCACTCTTTGGTCCAGCCTCATATCTTCAAAACAGAGAAACCTTTGACGGCCTTGTCTTAGCAGCAGATCTATTGAGTGTTGGCCAGCGGGCTAAAGATATCGTCGACGACTTCTGTCAGAGCCTTGGCCTTGAGCTAAAGAGCATCTCGGCTCAGATTCATGATCAGACAATGGCTGAGGCGCACTTTATTCCTTACCTACTTAAACACATAATCGAAGAAGGCAAGTTTAGTAAAATTCGTGAACTCCAGACAAAATCGACTGCTGAATTTATCTCCTATCTGGATCACTGCTCGTATAGCCCACAGATTCTGGCAGAAATCTACCGCTATAATCCCTACTGTAAGGCCAGCCTTAAGAAGTTTGCGGAGAGTTTCTCTAATATCAGGTCATTTTTAGATGAGTGAAGCTAAACTATTTTATCTGGGACCAGAGCAAACCTTCAGTGAGCAAGCTGGCCGGTCATCAGCGCTGCAGGCTCGTCTTGTACCTGCAGAGAATTTCATTGCGATCAGCCAGCAGGTTTGTCGCTCGGATCAGCACTATGGCCTGATGCCGCTGGAGAATTCTACCACCTGCAATGTTCACGAATCGATTGATCTAATCATTGAGCACAAGTTAAGGATCTGTGAAGAGATATTTTTACCAGTAAATTTTAACTTAGTAGCAACAAAAGAATTACGGCTAGGGGCAGTAGAAGAAATCTTTGCGCACCCGATGGCGGCAAAGCAGTGCCGGCAATTTCTTGCAGCAAGTAGTGCAGTGGTGACTGCCGCTGCGTCAAATGTTGCCGCCTGGCAGCTGGCTGAGAAAGCCGGTGACACCGCGGCTGCAATTGTCCCGGCACACTTTAGGGCCAAGTCTAGTCACCCGATTCAAACTGGAATTGCTGATAGTAAAAACAACTATACCCGCTTTGTAGTTGTCAATCGGACCGATAATTTCTACATGCAGAATGAATCCAAGGTCACCTTACTGCTTAAGCTTAAGCATCAGGCAGGATCGCTGGCAGCCCTGCTCAATAAATTAGCGGCGGCCTCGCTCAATCTCACCAAAATTGAGTCACGGGCAATCGCGGGGACGGAATGGGAATATTTATTTTGGGTGGATCTGGAAACTTCGGGGATGTCGGCTGCTGAGGTCACAGCTCTGCTTGATCAGTGTGTGACTGCCGTTACGGTAATTGGTCGCTATTGAGCAGTCTGCTCGCGATTTTGTCTGGCCTTACTTAGGGCCTGCTGAAAAAGTCTTTCGTGTAATAATGCTCAATACTTACGGCCAAATCTGATATCTGAAGTGCAAGGGTTTCAGCCCCAAATGGCTAAAACCCTTGCACTTCATCCAAACCCGATTAACTGCAATGCTGCTAACGCATCATTAAAGCCTATCTTCAGGAGGCCCTATTTTGTCTTTTCACCAGAAGAAGACTCAGGAAAATCGGAGATTTTTGCGCCAGAAACTTCGTTTCTGCAAAAGAGCCGCGCTCTTTTAAATAAGGGGTTACTTGTTCAGCACCCCTCTACTTAGCGCTAATAGCCGCCCGCGGTGATCTGCTGAGCATCGACCCCACCCTCTTTCTTATTTACTTTAATACCTTGATCAGGCCGCGGGTAAACGCTGCTAATTCCCGTCACCTCCTTTGAGACCGATAAAACTCGCATAGATTCGCAAATTTGTTAAACTATCAATATCGATTTACATCCCAAAAACCATGAGTTTAGGCTATTCAGACTACTTTGCTAAACACATCAAATTAATTCGCAACGAGGGTCGCTATCGCCATTTTACAGCGCTTGCCCGTCAGGCAGGCAGCTTTCCAATCGCTTATAATCGCGACCGTGCCAATGAGAATATTACTTTGTGGTGCAGCAACGACTACCTGGGAATGGGTCAGAACCCAAAAGTACTAACCGCAATGAAGTCTGCTATTGACACCATGGGTGCCGGTGCCGGCGGAACCAGAAATATCGCGGGCACGCACCAGGCAATCATTGAACTAGAAGCTGAGCTGGCTGACTTGCACTATAAAGAGAATTCTCTGGCATTTGTCAGCGGTTATATTGCTAACCTGACAGCGCTCTCAACGCTTTCTAAGATCATTCCTGACCTGGTTTACTTCTCTGACCAGTATAACCACGCTTCGATGATCGAGGGCATCAGACATACAAAATCAAAGCGCGAAGTTTTTGCGCACAATAATGTAATCCATCTCGAACGCCTGCTCAGAAAATATCCAAAGTCTCAACCTAAGGTGATCGCCTTTGAATCTGTCTACTCGATGGATGCTGACATCGCGCCGATCAAAAAGATTATCGCTCTGGCCAAAGAATACAATGCTCTGACCTACATTGATGAGGTACATGCAGTCGGTATGTACGGCGAGCGCGGCGCCGGAGTTTGTGAGGAACTAGGCGTAATGGAGGATATTGATATAATCCAGGGAACTTTAGCTAAAGCTTACGGCTGTTTAGGTGGTTACATTGCAGCTGATAGCCTGGTCATCGATGCGGTGCGCAGTTCAGGCTCTGGTTTTATCTTCTCGACAACTTTGCCCCCAGCGATTGCCGCCGGAGCAACCGCCAGCGTCCGGCACCTAAAATCCTCACAAACTGAACGCGAGATGCAACGCTTGCGTGTCAGCCAACTTAAAACAGCTCTTACAGAACAAGGCTTTGACTATGTCGATGAGCCATCACACATCATTCCAATGCTGATTGGAGACCCCAAGCTGTGTCGGGCACTCTCTGAGTATCTCGAGCGTGAAAAGCAGATCTACATTCAGCACATCAACTATCCGACCGTAGCTCGTGGTCGCGAACGTCTGCGGATTACCCCAACACCTCTTCATACCGAAGAGATGATCAGCGGACTTGTCAGTTCGCTCTGTGATTTTTTTGAAACCGATACCTGTCAGATGGCGATGACTGCCAGCTATGGGCGATAGGTAGGATCTGCTGAAAAAGTCATCTGTTTACAATTAGGTGTCGCTATCTCTAGCTTACGCAGGTTTGGGATCGCCCAAGTTCGACTTGTGATTAACTCAATGAGAACCAAAGTACCCTTTAGGTAGTAAGGTAGCGCCCTGGTTCACATTAGTGCCGGGGACATGAAAGGGGCTACAAAACCTGAACTAGCACTTAGAGTAGCAAATCCAAAGAGCGAGATTAAATTATCAGGACATCATTATATCGGCAGACATCTAATCTAGTCCCATTACCTGATTGCGGTAAGCCAGCAGACCCCGCTCTAGGATCTCCGGGACATTCTGCATCCTTTCGACACTGAGCACGGCTGCTAGCCTGGCCTGAGTCTTGCCAAGTTTGGCGTTACAGTAGAATCCGGCAGCAGGCGCAATAAACACTGTCTGCCCCTGCCATGAAAAGTCATTAAGCAAGAACCTCGCGAATTCTTCGGCTGAATCTACTGGCAAGTCAATGATCAGGTAAAAGCCACCTTGTGGTTTGGAGACCTCACAGTCCCTAATTTTACTCAAATTATCGTAGAGAAAATCCCTCCTGTTCTGATACTCGCGGCAGGCATCAGTAATGTAGTCGGGGCTGATCGTCTCGAACATCGTGGCAGCGGCAACCTGAGCAGCAGTTGAACTGGCAAGCCTGGCCTGCGCAAAGTTAAGAGCGGCCTGCATAAAGGTCTTGTTTTTAGTAATTAAACAGCCGAGCCGTGCACCACAAAGACTAAATCGCTTAGACAAACTATCAATTACAATAATTCTGTTCTGGAAAAGACCGACAGCAGAGAGTGCCGAATAGAACTTCTGTTGGTCAAAAACCAAGTCACGATAGGTCTCATCTACTATTAAAAATAGATCATGCTCAGCACAAATATCTATCAGCAGCTCTACCTCCTCTTTGCTGTAGACTTTGCCGCTGGGATTATTCGGATTACAGAGCAGGATAGCACGAGTGTTTGCGGTCAGTGCTGTGCTGATTACTGTGCGCGGCGGTAAAGAGAAATTCTCGCTCAGGGCTGTTGGCAGGCCAACAAGCTTTACCCCGGCAATCGCTGCAAAACCCTGATAATTAGCGTAGGTTGGATCAAAAATTATAATCTCAGACCCCGGATCACAGCAGATCATAAAGCTCATCACCAGAGCCTCGCTGGCTCCATTAGTAATCAGCAGATTTTCAGGCTCTAGTTCTGTTGCGATTTGGCGATTGATAAAATCAGACCAGTTACTCCGTAGTGCCATGTTTCCCTGAGAGGTTTCGTATGCCAGAGTTTTAGTGTGGAATGCGGCAAAAGCCTCATTAAAAGCAGGCGGTGAACTTAAATCAGGCTGGCCTATATTAAGCGGGATCACCTCGGTCCCCCGCTGCTCAGCAGCCTCAGCCAGAGGCACAAGTTTGCGAATTGGTGAGGCCGGCGTATTGAGCGCACGGCTAGATAAAAGTGGGTTTAATTCAGACATTTTACTCTATTCGCACTGGTGTTAAAAATTATCTTTTGTCTTATAATGCAGTCGTCCTTTGTTGGTCTGACCAGCAAAGAACTACCTGATTGGTATTTTTTAGTTTACAGAGCGGGTGTCTCTCTGTAAACGCTGAGCTTGCCTCAGATAGCGAGTATCTGGCCTCTTAGCAGGTAAGCTGCTTTGCAACGGTGACATAGCGATTCGGCAACCCGAAGTTCAATTATGATAATGTTAAACTTTTGCAAATTGAGCCTAATTCTACCAGTGCTAATCTGGAGCTTAGTAGGTGTTCGCTCCTGTGCGGCATTGGAGTCACAGCTTGACCATAATGGTAGTGGCTGGCGGAAGGCTAGCTTCCTCAAAGTTAAGGTCTATCAGGCCAAGTTATTCTTGGAGTCACCGACGAAACTTGCCAGTGAAGTTATTCAGAGCAGACAGGCCAAACGATTAGAGTTAACTTTTGAACGGGCAACAAGCTCTGAGCAAATGCAACAGGCCTGGCAACAGGGCTTTATTAAGAACAATCAGTTAACTGACGCGTTGCAAGCCCAGCTCAATCAGCTCAAAAGAATAACGCCCGCTGTTGAAAAAGCTGATGTTCTAAATTTTGTATTCGACTACCCACAGGGCAAGCCGGCAAAGCTAACCTTGAGTTTAAACGGAGTGCGGGCGGGTTCGGTCGAGGGAGAGGAGCTAATCCCCGCCGTTCTGCGAATTTGGTTTGGTCCAAACCCACCAAATGAGGCGCTCAAGGCTGGAATGCTTGGCAGACTAACTCAGACCGATCATGGATAAATCAGTCCGGGTTCTAATTATCGATGACAGCAGTAGCTTTATTGAGCTATTAGAACTGCGCCTTGTGGAGATTCTCGGGAAGGTTAACTTTCATGTGGCCGGAACAATAGCCGGGGGTAGCGAGCTCTACAGCAGTGGTATTCTGCCTGACCTGGTGGTTATAGATCAGCATCTGCCAGACGGGCTCGGTACTGACCTTATTAAAACCGGCCTTTTTAAGAATTCAGCTGTACTCTCGATGAGCAGCGACCAAACTGAGGAGCTGGCAGCCAAAAGTATTGGCGCTGGCGCAACGTTTTTTCTTAACAAGCAGGATCTTAGTCGTCCGCTGTTTAAACCGCTGATTCAGGGATTGATTCAGCGAAACCGTTTGGCGCTGGATCTAAGTTTGGCTGAGCAGCAAATTACTCAGCTTGATACCGTCAAAACAATGGTGGCTACGTTGAGACACGAGATAAATAATCCGCTGGCTGCAATCTTTGGGGCAATCTTTATCTTGAAGAAAAAATTCTCAGCAAAACCTGAAGAGATGAAGGCGATTAAAATTCTGGACGAGAGTACCCAGAGAATTAAAGAGATTCTAGAGCAGCTTGACGCAACTGAGCTAGTTGAGATAGCTGATAAGGCAAACATCAAAGTATTTAATATTCCGGGCGATCCCGATTGGAAGAAGTAAATGATTAATCAGGCACAAGCAACAGAGTTTGCTGATAAGATAAAGGCAATCCGTGACAGAGCTTACGCAGATCTCGGAGCGGCTGACGTCAAACACCTACAAAAAATCGAGCTCTGGGGCCGCCTCAGTACTGTTTTTGGGCTGGCCACTGCCTGGATTATCCCTAATTTGGTCTCAGCATTCTTGCTGAGTATGGGACTCTTTACCCGCTGGCTGCTTGCTCATCACATCATGCACCGCGGCTACGACCGAATTGAGAACCTCCCGGCTAAGTATCACAGCAAGAATTTTGCCCGGGGCAAGAATAGATTTGTCCAGTGGTTTGATTGGATCCTACCCGAGGCCTGGGATCACGAACACAATGTGCTGCACCATTTTCACACCAGCGAGGATGAAGATCCTGACCTGGTCGAGCGTAATACTGAATTTTTGCGCCGGACCAATTTTCCGCGCTGGTTAAAATATGTCTTCATGTTCTTTGTGGGAATTACCTGGAAGTTCACATACTATGCCCCCAATACAATTAGCTGTATCGGCAAAAACGATCAGCATTTGAAATCCGACCAAATTACCTACATTTATTTTAAGGACATCCTCAAGCTACACGAACCGCTGGTCCGCAGACTCTGGCTACAGTCTTACCTGCCCTATATTGGTTTTCACTTCATTTTTATTCCCGGGTGCTTCCTGGTGATCTCACAACAGGCAGCGCTCTTTGTCCTGATCAACAAATTGATTGCCGAGATGATCACTAATATGCATTCATTTCTGGTTGTTGGACCAAATCATGCCGGCGATGACCTCTTTAAATATGATTTTCACTACAAGGGTAAGGCACAATTCTATCTGACGCAGATAATGACCTCAGTTAACTATTCCACTGGGAGACAATGGGAAGACTATCTGCAGATTTACCTAAATTATCAGATTGAACATCACTTAATACCTGACCTGCCGATGCTTAAATACAAAGAAATCCAGCCAGAAGTCAAGGCGCTTTGTGCCGAATACAAGGTGCCATATCTGCAGCAAAACGTTTTTCTGCGGTTTAAAAAGATGCTTGATATTTGCGTTGGTAAGACTAATCAGAGACCGATAGATGACTATGAGGGACTAAGTAAAAGTTTTTAGACAGCACTAAGCGCCCCGCCTTTTTTTTGAGCCCGCATTCACTTCTTAGTTTGAGAGGTCTTCTTTTAGTATACAACGGTGACAAGTTTCAGAGCTTGCCAGATCATAAGAACTGAGCTGCTAAGGCTGTTTGATTAGGGGGTGCCGAATGAGTAATCACAGATTTGATCTTTAGAGAAAATACTTTTAATTGTCCTCCTAAATGAGGACAGATAGAAATTAAAATATTCAGAGGTAAGAACTATAGTCTTGTAGCGGGGAGATTTTCTTTTGCCTACGGCCTTTTAATTTCGCGCCCTCTGGTCTACGAAATAGCCCATTCAAGTATAGCTGACTGACCGGGAGAATAGCGTAGAGTACGCCTTTCTCACCGCCGCCGCTTCTAGAATAAGTTAGTCAGCTTAAAGATTTTAACTATTGATTTAAGTTTCTTAAACTTTTTTCTGACCTTGCGAAGCTTTTTCTTAACTTTCTTCTCACCAGCTTCTCTAAATTTCTTCTTTAGCTTACGAATTTTCTTCTTTAGCTTCTTATGTTTCTTAAGAATAGAATCGGCTTCATCTGACTCATAGATTTCAACACCACGGGTGCAACCATCGTAGAGGCCAGCCTGGCACTCATAGCGTTTACAACCATCAGCGACAATTAAAATCTTATAATCATTAATCGTCTCAAGTGTCACCACTACATTCTTGCCATATGAACAACCAGTCTTCGGCGCACGCAAAGTTGAGCAATAGCCGTTACTGGCTCCACTATCGATTAAGTTATCTCCATCGACAGTGACAACAGTCGCAGGATTAGTCAGAACAACCAGATTACCGTTACCCTCGGATACAGGCTTATAGAGAAATCTACTGACTGGCTCTGTAGGGCTGGCAGTACAAATGCCCGGAATTTCTTCGTCTTCTTCTTCCTCAGTAGACTCAGGGTTGATCTTACAGGTAACAAAGAATCTGCTGATCGCTGACTCTAAACCAGTGGTGTCTAGTCTGGAGAGACGCTTTAGTGTGCCGGACTTTTTCTCCAGGTGATTAACGTAAGCGGAGAGATTGTTGACGCTAATTAGCATGTCCTTGAGCCCGGAGACCAGTGTCCCATCGATTGAGTCACAAACAGACTTGAGAATTTCAGAGTAGAAACCTGCAACCTGATCATCGTAGCAAGCCTCAGACAGAACTGAGAATGGAATTAAACCCTCAGTAGAGCTTCCCAGCGTCGTTACATAGGCAGCGTTAAAGGCTACAACCTGCTGCTCGATATAAGCAATCTCCAGCGTTGGCAGATTACGCTGACTTGCGTTAGCCAAAATCTCGCTGACTTCGAGTTGGAGATCAGCGCTGTCCTGATAAATATCAAAGAATACTTCGAGGTTTGCCTGATCAGTAGGCTTACAGAATCGTTCAGTTTCATTTGCAGAAACGGAGGTGCTGACGAGAAGGAAACAGCAAGAAAAGAGGATCGAGAAAAATTTATGCATAAAACCTGTAATTGTAGAACTATTACCAGCTAATCAGAGGTTAAAGCTGTTTTGCTTCAGTAAAGATAGCAACTTATGTAGGAACACCAAATTAATAAGATTACTGAGAAGCAGGCCCTTGCACAGAAACCCAGCGACAAAATAAATGTAAGGCGCAAGCCGGTAGGTTCTGTAGCTAAAGATAGAGAGAGGCGTGGAGGGCCAGAGTAAAGCTATCTGGCTAGGAGATATAGCAACATAGCTACAGGCGGCTCTTGAGTGGCGAAAAGACTCAAACCGAGGGAGCCAGCTCAGCGGGAATGCCAAGCCAGCAAGCTGGAGATATTAGTTACTATAAGCAAGCAATCCAAGGTGCTGGGCACGCTTAATCGCTTTCTTTAGCTTTCTTTGATTATAAGCTGTCAGACCAGTGTACTTTCTGGACTGAATCCGGCCACGTTCTGAGACATAGCGAGAGAGTAACTCAACATCACGGTAGTCGATATCCTGGTCAGGAAACTGCACAAATGGATCGATCTTCTTGCTACGCTTGAAAATTGGCACACGCTGAATTGGAGGCAAAATTTCAGCTTTGCTTGCAGCCTTTGACTCCTGAGTTTTACCTTTATCAAAGGCAACTTTCATCGGTCTGCTGTTTATGACTTTTTCGTTGAGACCTTCGACAGCCTTAGCAGCTGCTTCATCAGTTTCCATCTCAATGAAGGCAAACCCACGGGATTTCTTCGTCTCGCGATCAGTTGCAATTACCACGCTCAGGCAAGGACCGAACTCCTCGAACATCATTCGAAGTTCTTCGTTAGTAATGTCAAAGTCGATGTTGCTGACAAATAGACGTCTTTTATCCATATATAGTACTTGAAAAATTCAAGCCGAAATCTTAATGGTTAAAATACCACAAGTCAAGCAAACTAAAATGACATTGCCCTCCTGAAATTTTTTCCGGGTTTCCGCTTTAAATTAGAAATACTTTAAGCTAGTTTAACTTAGCTCTCAGTTGATGCTCCTATTGGCAGACAATTAGCTGAGCAGTAACGGTTGCCTGTTAGTTTCGAGTAATTTTCTATTATTGTGCAAGGTAGTTCTGCGCGTTATAGCAGGTAAGGGTTAGGATTGGCCAGATAGTGTTTACGCACTTTTTGGTTTCAGGACGCAGTTTTAAGCTGCGTTGAAGTCCGGTACGGTTTTTTAATGAATGGAGTCATAAGCGACAATGAGTACAAGTAATGCATTTAAAAGGTTTGGTTTAGAAGACGGCGGTGAGTCTCAGAAGATTCAGCAAGCTGAAGTCAAGCCTGAGCGCAATCTGTTAGCCTCTGTTCTCTCCCGGGCTATCTGTGATGCATTTGGAAATGCCCATTGTGAGCGACACCTCGTGCGCGAGGCCAGAAGATGGATTTTTGGCAAGCTGACACCAAAGACCTCGTTTAGTTTTGCCTGGATCGTTGTCCAACTCGACATGAACCCTGCTGAACTCCAAAATTACCTCAGAGAATTTGAAGATAATCCCGGGAACATCCAGGATAGACTAGCTATGCTAAAATAGCCGACTCTACATTACCTCTACTCGATAAATTGGGATCGCGTAAAATATGATATATTCGCGGCGGCTTAAGTTCTAAAGAATTAGGCCGTTAAGAGCAGATAAGGAACTATCAAAAAATACCTTATCAACCTGGCATCAGTGCCAGGTTATTTTTTTGTCATCAAGATCATCTTTTTCCAGCTCAAGCGTCCGGCTATCAGACTGAGAAGTCTGCTCTTTACGGCGGCCAAATAGATCATCCCCTGATAGTTCTGTACCGTCGAAGACCACTGAACTCTGACTTTTCAAACTATCAACAGTCCGATCAAAGCGTTTTTTGAACTGGTAGAACTTCCACGCGGCGACAGAGACCAGCAGTGCCATAAACAAAAAGAAACTACCAAGCAAGACTGTAAAAAACCTTGGGAAGGTGATCACTAGAAGACCCATGACCATCAGAGTTCCTGCCAGCGTAAGAATCAGACGGATTGGCGAAACTTTTGTACCGAATTTATCAGCCCCGGAGTATATCCGCGTCCGGTATCCACTGAACATTTTTTGATTTTTCATAACAATATATTCATAGTTACTTAAATTATCATTTCAAGGTAGGATTTATTCTAAGTTACCCGATCCTCTATGATCTGTAGACGGTTGTTTATTCGCAGAACTGACTCATATGTTGTCAGAAAAAGATTATTATGACCGACAATTTTTTTTCTCTGCTGATCCCTGACCTGAATTTCTTCATTTTGCAGTCACTGAGTTTGATACTGATTGCGGCCCTGCTGCCGGGTCTAAAGATCTCCGGTTTTTTCGGCCCTTTCCTCTCGATTATTCTTGTGAGTTGGTTTAACAACTACTACTGGGATTCAAGGCTTTTCTACGCCATCCCCGAGAGTTTTAATTTTGACTGGTTGCTGCTTGTGTTAGCCAATAGCCTGATCCTCTGGATTATTATCAAGCTTGCCCCGGGCATTGAAATCGAAGGCTTCTTTACGCCAATCATCACATCTCTGCTGCTCACTCTAAGTAGTATTTTAGTACATACTTACGCTCAGAATCTGGACTGGTCAGGAATGGCCAGCGCGGTGACATCAGCGGTTCTCGCAGTTAAACAGTATTTCTCACAAACTCTCAGTCTGATTCTGTAATGCAACAAGCTGTAATTCTCAAAAGCGGTCGGCGTCAGGCTAGAGTCTACGTGTATCAGACAGAAGAGACTCATAACATCTTAATCGAGCGCAAACATGCAGACTTGGTGGCGGGAGATCTGATTGAGCTCACTAAGGATTTGAGTATCTCAAACGTTCACCTTCAAACTAACACCCTCAGCCGCAGTAATGGTTATCGCACTAAAACTGTAGCCGCAAATCTCGACTTACTCTTTCTGATCACCGCTCCCCAGCCTCTCTTTAACCCTGATGTTATCGATCGCACCCTGCTTGCTGCCACCGAGCAGGAGATCCCGACTGTATTAATTGTAAACAAAAAGGATCTGGCTATTGCAGACCTCGATAATCAAATTAATTATTACAGAGATAAAATCTGCCCGGTAATTACGACCGCAGCAGCAGAAGAGTTTGTTGAAATTGACCAACTGGAGAGTCTGGTAAAAAAACAAAAGCCTTTTGCGCGGATTGCTGTCTCTGGTGTTTCCGGTGTGGGTAAAAGCAGTCTACTTTGCGAGCTATGCAAGGATTACGAATTTATCACTCAGGAGGTCAGCGATAAGACAGGTCAGGGACGGCAGACCACCAGCCGTGTCACCGGCTATGTACTCCCTGAACAAAAAATTATCTTTGATGTACCCGGAGTGCAAAACTTCGGCGTAGCAAGTCTGACCCGTGAAGATGTCCGGCTGCATTTTCCCGACTTCAGGCAGCTCGCAGCAGATTGCGCCTACCGTAGCTGCCTGCACTTAGAAGAGGCAGATTGTCGGGTTCGGACGGCCGTGCGTAGCGGTCAGATTTTAGAGAGCCGGTATACAAGCTATCTGAAGATAATCTCTGAAATTACAGCCGCCAAGCCCTACTAAGAGAAAGACTATTTCTGAATAGATGCCTTAGCATTACCTAAGTGAATTTACCTACCAGCTTGCTGACAAAGATTGTTCAAATTACATTTTTTAACTTCCGAGCTACGCCTTACAGAAGATTTGAGAGATTGAATAGGGTTTGCTGAAAAAGTAATTTGCGCAGTAATGCTTTAAGCTTGGAGCTAGATCTAATAGCTGAAGTGCAAGAATTTTAGCCAAAATTGGCCAAAACCCTTGCACTTCACAAACTCGATTAATTGCAATGCTGCTATCGCATCAATAAAGTATATTTTCAGGAGGCCCTTCTTTTTTCTTTTCACCAGAAGGGAACTCAGAAAAATCAGAGATTTTTGCGCCAGAAACTACGTTTCTGCAAAAGAGCGCAGCTCTTTTGACTTAAGTGTTACTTATTCAGCAACCCCTAAATGCTGGCTAAGGCCTCAACGAAAATGAGTGTATCCGCCAAACCACCGTCAGCCAAGAACCATGGAATATTGATTTTCTGCCGGTTAATTAATAGCGTAGCCCGTGATGACAAACTCCGAAGAACAGAAACCTGCGCCAAGCTGGCACGAAATATTGGCTGCAGAAAAGTCTCAACCTTACTTTCAGAAA
>JAULKR010093206.1:0-10674 GCA_032356305.1 Prasiola linearis | reverse complement strand
GGGTAGGGGCCCTCAGAGCCCTCCATCAGCTCGCTGGCGAAGGCGACGTCGTCGCCGCGCATCGCGGTGATCGTCTGGCGCACGGTCCGCTTGGTCTCCAGCTCGAACGGCTGGAGGTAGGCGCCGAGACCGTAGTTGCCGTTGTCGGCGCCGGTCCCCTTGGGCCCGACCTCCATCGCTTGGTACTGGCCGGCGAGGTACAGCGAGGCGAAGCGCTGACCGGACTCGCCGGTCTCGCGGCCGCCCAGATAGTCGTCGGCGTAGACGTAGAGGTGCCCCGCGATCTCGGAGGGCGTAATCGTCGCCTGGTAGCGCTTCACCAGCTCGGGGTCATCGAGCGTGGCGGGCGTCATGGCCGGAGCCGCCGCGGCCGTCTCAGCGGGCACGGCCTCGACCACGTCGGGCATCGAGGGCGCGCAGCCGGCGGCGAGGGAAAGGCCGAGCGCGGCCAGGGGGAGTCGGAGTCGCATGGGCGAGGGGAGGGTGGTCGGGGAAAGATCGGGCGGCGCGAGGACTCCGCGACGCGGAGCGGATGGAACTCTTGTGGGTTTCGGACGCGTGGTGAGGTCCCGTACGCGTGTCAGAACGAGCTAGCGACGCGGGGCGAGGCGTCGCTGGCGTCTTCGGTGAGGGCGCGGCATCCCGCATCCCCGGTCCCTCTAGAACAGGCGGCGGCGCTTGTCGAGGTAGGCGCGGAGGGCGTCGGCGTAAGGCCGGGCGGTGTCGAGCGGGACGTAGTCGGCGCCGACCTCGCGGCAGCGGCGCTGCACGTCGGAGAGGAACGCCTCGGCGGCCTCGCGGTAGCCGGCGCGGATCTGAGCGGGCTGGAGGGTTCGCTCCTCGCCCGTCTCCAGATCCCGAAACCGGACCGGCACGTCGCCCACCTCGAAGCGCCGCTCGGTGGCGGCGTCGAGGACGTGGAACACGACGACTTCGTGGCCCCGGTGCCGGAGGTGGCGGAGCGCCTTGACGAGGTCGTCGGCGCCGGCCGTGGTGTCGAACAGGTCGCTCACGACGACCACGAGCGCGCGTCGCGGGATGCGCTCGGCGACGTCGTGGAGCACGTCGGCTGCGGCCGTTTCGCTCCCCGTCGGGCTGGCGCCGTTCGCCAGCTCGCCGAGCGTCGCGAGCAGGCCGCGGACGTGGGCGCGGGTGCTTTTGGGCCGGACGAGCGTGTGGACGGCCTGGTCGAAGGCCACGAGGCCGGTCGCGTCGCGCTGGCGCGCCATCAGCACGTGGAGCGAGGCCGCGAGCGTGGCGCCGTACGCCAGCTTGGTGAGGCCTGCGTCGCCGGCGTAGCGCATCGACGCGCTCGTGTCGAGGACGACAAAGTGGCGCAGGTTCGTCTCCTCCTCGTATTGCTTGATAAAGAGCCGCTCCTTGCGGGCGTACACCTTCCAGTCGACGTGCCGGAGGTCGTCGCCGGGGTTGTAGGCGCGGTGCTGGGCGAACTCGACCGAGAAGCCGTGGAAGGGACTCCGGTGCATTCCGGTGATGAAGCCCTCGACGACGAGCCGCGCGCGCAGCTCCAGCGACTCGACGCGGGCGAAGTCCTCGGGGGTGAGCAGAGCGGGCGATTCGGCCATGGGGAAGGGTAACGCCGCGCGCGCGCCGTCTGTGCCGCTCCCGCTCGCCAGCCTCTCACCCGCTCGCAGCGGGCCATCGAGCTGACGGCGGACTTGACTTCAGGCCTTCGACCCCGATACCCCAGGCACACCGCCCCGTCGAAGATGTCCGCCTCGCCCTCGATGCGCC
Organism: Prasiola linearis; assembly: GCA_032356305.1. NCBI lineage: Eukaryota > Viridiplantae > Chlorophyta > Trebouxiophyceae > Prasiolales > Prasiolaceae > Prasiola > Prasiola linearis. The sequence goes on along the minus strand of JAULKR010093206.1, from coordinate 8,919 downwards.
TGTCCACGCGCCAGCGGGTTCTCCTGAGCGAGTACGTGCCGGGGATCTGCCTGCTGCCGGTATGCGCCTACTTCGTGCTCGTCCCGTTCGGCACGGGCGGTGCGTTGGGGCTGCCTTGGCTGATCGTCCACAGCTTCAACCTGCTCGCGCACGAGGCCGGGCACTTTCTGTTCGGCTTTTTCGGGGAGCTGGTGATGTACGCGGGGGGCTCTCTCCTCCAGCTCCTGCTGCCGTGCGCGTTTCTCTCGACGGCCGTCCGCACCGACTCGCGCCTGGGCGCTCAGATCTCGCTGCTGTGGCTGGGCCAGAACTGGATCGACGTCTCGGTCTACGCCGCCGACGCCGTAACGCGCTCGCTTCCGCTCCTCGGCGGCATGGGGACCGAAGGGCACGACTGGTTCAACATCCTGTGGCGCTTAGGGTGGCTGGAGCACACGGCCCTCGTCGCCGGCTCGATGGTAGCCCTCGCCTACGTGACATGGGCGCTCATGCTCGCCGCCCCGCGCTGGATCGGGTAAGGGCGGACGGCGCCGGGCTGGCGAGGCGCGGACTCTGGGGTCATTTTCCCGCCCCCACTCGCCGCTCTCATGCTTCCGACGCTCGAAGTCCGCTGGTTCCTGCCTGGAGATCTCCCCGACGCCCTAGCGGCGTGGTTCGACGGGCTGGGGGAGCCGGTCGAGGTGGAGCGCCGGACGGACCGCTACCTCGTGCCCTCCGAGAGCGACGCGCTCGGGCTGAAGGTGCGCGAGGGGCGCGTCGAGGCGAAGCAGCGGACGGCGCGCGCGCCGGCGATGACGTGGGGGCGTGCGACCGCGCACCCGGAGACGTGGCGCAAGTGGAGCTTCGGGCTGGCGTCTGGGGAGGGCGATACGCTCGACGGCGGGTGGGCCGAGGTGGCGAAGGCGCGGTCCCAGCGCTGGCTCCAGTTCGACGGGGCCGTCTGCGCGCTCGAAGTCTCGACGGTCGAATGCGAGGGCGAGTCGTGGTGGAGCGTGTGCCTGGAGACGTCGGGGGAGCGAGCGGAGGATCGCGAGCGAGCGCTCCACAGAGCGGCCGCACGCTGGCTGGAGCGCGTGGACGCACCGACGCTGTCGGCCGAGGCCGCCCTCGGCTATCCGGCGTGGCTGCGCGAGCGGGCGAGGCCGAAGCCTCCCCGGGGACCGGGGACCGGCAGCGCTCGTTAGAGCGGCCGCTCCTCACCTCCGCCCATGCCCGTCCGCCAGCTCGTCGTTCTCTCCGCCCTCGCTCTCGGGCTGGCGACCGCCCTCGTCGGGTGCAGCGTCATCGTCAAGACGGCTGTGGACCTCGTCTACGACCACGCGGACCTGCCCGACGAGAACACCGTTCGCGACTTGCCTTACCTCTCGGACGGCGACCCGAAGCACCGCTTCAACCTGTTCCTCCCGCTCGCCGACTCGGCGCGCGGCATCGGCCCGACGGTCGTGTTCGTCCACGGCGGCGGCTGGACGGAGGGCGACAAAGACCTCGTCTATGGCGGCGAGGACCTCTACAACAACATCGGGCGCTTTTTCGCGAGTCGGGGCATCGGCGCCGCGACGGTGAGCTACCGGCTGATGCCGGGCGCGAGCTGGCGAGACCAAGTGGCGGACGTGGCGGCGGCGGTCGCGGCGATCCAGGACACCGTCGCCGCGCGCGGCGGCGACGCAGGCGGGCTGGTGCTGATGGGCCACTCGGCCGGGGCGCACCTGACGGCCCGCGTGGCGGTCGACGCCCGGGCGCGCGAGGCCGCCGGCGCGGGTCCGGTGTGCGGCGCAATCCCGGTGTCGGGCGCCGCGCTCGACCTCCGCGACCGCGAGACGTATGCCATGCGCGACAACTTCGACTACTACTCGGCCCGGTTCTCGGACGACAGCGTCGCGCGCGAGACGCCGCCCGCAGATCCGGCCGCATGGCAGACTGAGGCGTCGGTCGTGCCGTTCGTCGACGCGAGCGCGCCGCCGTTCCTGATTCTCTACGCGGGCGGCGAGACCGACGCGCTCCAGCGCCAGAGCGAGCTCCTCGCGACCGCGCTCCGCGACGCCTCCGTGGCAGTGGAGGTCACCGTTGTACCGGGCAAAAGCCACGAGCGAATCGTGCCCACGCTGAGTCGGGACGACCAGACGGCCGGCCCGGCCCTGCTCCGATTCGTGCGCCAGCTCGACTGCCAGCGGTGACGGCTCGCGAGCTGGCGCCGACGAGGTCGCCAGCCCGACGGTGCCGGACTACGACGACGGAACGTCGCTGGAGTCGGACGAGCGCTGGTGGCTGAGCTGGAGGACGCCCTCGGGAGGCGTTTGGGCCTCGTCGTCTGCGTTCTCACCCGGCAGGCCGTGGACGATCGTCGTGGCGCCGTCGACGAGCACGAGCGTGCCAGTGACGTAGCTGGCCTCGTCGGAGGCGAGGAAGGCGTAGACGTTCGCGACCTCCTCGGTCGTCCCGCGCCGCCCGAAGGCGGTCGAGCCGGTGAGGGTCTTTTCCATCTCCTCGTCCATGGGGCCGGTCTCGGCGTGCGTCCACGAGGTGTCGATGGGGCCGGGGCAGACGCAGTTGGCGCGGACGCCGTACTTGCCCTGCTCGCCGGCGACGCCCTTCATGAACGCGTGCATCCAGGCCTTGGTCGGGCCGTAGGGCGTGAACATCGGTGAGCCGTTGTAGCCGGCCTCGGAGCCCGCCGAGACCACGTTGCCGCGCGTTTTCTGCAGCTCGGGGAGGGCGGCCCGCGTCATAAAGAACGCGGTCTTGATGTTGCTGTGGATCAGCTTCTCGAACGCCTCGACAGGGTACTCCTGAAGTTCTGCGAGGGCGGGGAGCGCCCCGGCGTTGTTGACGAGCACGTCGAGCCGGCCGAACGCCTCGACGGCGGCGTTCACGCACGCCTCAGCGCCCGCCTGCTCACCGACATCGGCAGCATGCGTGGCGACCTGGACATCGGGGTACTGCTCGCGGATCGCGTCGGCGACGGCGTCGAGCGGATCGCCCGGCAGGCCGTTGAGGAGCACGTGGGCGCCCTCGCGGGCGAACTTGTGGGCGATCGCTTCGCCGATGCCTTCGCCGGCACCGGTGACGAGGGTGGCTTTGCCAGCGAGCCGGCCAGAGGGGGAGGACGCCATGTCGAGAGGAGGGAGAGGGAGAAAGAGCGCCGCCTATCGGCGCCGACAAGCTGGCGTTCCCCGATCTTGAGGGTTCAGGCTTTCCCCTCGCTCGCATCCCGCTGCCGTGACCGTTCGCACGCTGTTCTTCTCCGTCCTCCGCGACGCTGCCGGCGCCGATGAGCGCGCCGTCACGCTCCCCGCCGGCGCGACGGGCCGGACGCTGCTCGACACGCTCGCGGCAGAGCACCCGGCCATCGAACGCTACCGATCGGTCGTGCGCCTCGCGGTCAACCAGCGCTACGTCCCGTTCGAGACCGAGCTGGCGGACGGGGACGAGGCCGTGCTGATCCCGCCGGTGAGCGGGGGGTGAGTCGCCCGCTCGCCGCGTTCCACTTGTGGAGAGGAGCGGTTGCGCGAGCGCAGCGGCGATCTCCAGCCGCCAGCTCGTCAGAGGACCGGCGTCGATGGAGGACTCGGTCTGCGTCTCTCGCGCTGTGCCCGCCGCCCGGACGAACCGGTTCATGGAAAGCGCCTACAAAGGTGGGAACGGGTCGTCAGCCGACGTCGTGGCCCTATCGCCGGCGAGGCGTTTGCGTCGTTGGAGCCGCGCCGTCGGAGATCTGTTCCTCCCTACAGTCAGCGGATGTCTGGCTTCGCTATCCCCCCGCACCATGTCTCTGACCCGCACACTCGCGACGGGCGCCGCCCTTGCCGCCGGGCTGGCGACGGGCGCCGTCGCCGCGCTCCGCCATCCCGTCTTCGGCGGCGCGCCCGAGGGCGACCGTCTCGCTCGGATGCAGGCGTCGCCGCAGTGGGCAAACGGCGCCTTTCACAATGCGCTCCCGTCGCAGGCAGGCGGCTCCGCGGCGTCGATCTGGGAGTGGTTTTTCGGCGACAAAGCCCTCCGCCAGCCCGACGCCGAGGTGCCGATCGTTCGACGTCGCCGGGCCGACTTCGACGCGTCGCAAGAGCTGCGCCTGACATGGCTCGGTCACGGCACGACGCTCATTGAGATCGAGGGCCGTCGGTTTCTGATCGATCCCGTGTTCAGCCGCAACGCCTCGCCGGGTCCGCTGTTCGGCGTGGCGCGCTTCCACGACCCGCCGCTCCCGCTCAGCGAGCTGCCGGACCTGGACGCCGTCGTGCTCACGCACGACCACTACGACCACCTCGACGCCGCGACCGTGCGCCAGCTCGCTGGCCCCCTCGCGGACCGCGTGCCGCGCTGGATCGCTCCGCTGGGCGTCGGCGCGCACCTGGAGCGCTGGGGCGTGGCCGCGGATCGCATCACCGAGCTGGACTGGTGGGAGCGCGTCAACGTGTCGGGCATCGAGCTGGTGTCGACGCCCGCGCGTCACTTTTCGGGCCGCTCGCTACGCGACCGCAACCGGACGCTCTGGTGCGGCTGGGCCTTTCTCAGTGCCGAGCGCCGCGTTTACGCGACCGGCGACGGCGGCATGCAGCGCGCGTTCGCGGACGTGGGCGAGCGGCTCGGCCCGTTCGACGCTACGCTCGTAGAGACGGGCGCCTACAACGCCGACTGGGCCGACATCCACATGGGGCCGGAGCAGGCCGTCCAGGCGGTTCAGAACGCCTGTGGCGGGCTCCTGATTCCGGTCCACTGGGGGACGTTCAACCTCGCGTTCCACGGCTGGACCGAGCCCGCCGAACGCGTCTGGCAGGCCGCGCAAGCGGCAGGCGTCGAGCTGGCGATCCCGCGGCCGGGCGAGAGCGTGGAGCCGGCCGCGCCGGCTGCGGTGGCGCGTTGGTGGCCGGAGCAGCCGTGGGCGAGGGCAGAGGACGCGCCCGTCGTGTCAAGCGGGCTTCTATAAGTCTATAGTCGGCGGAGGGGAAACCGTTATTTTGCGCATCCCCTTTCCGCCCTGTTTATGTCTCTGCGTTGCCCTCGTCTCTGCGCCGGTCTGGTCCTGATCGTTCTCCTCGCGACATCCGTGCGCGCACAGCCCGGGCTCCCGCAGATCCTGCCGACTCAGCAGGTCGCTCCGCTTCAGGGTGCTCTCCCGGACGGGTTCGAGAACGTCCGCTTCTACCCTGATGGCATCCCACAACCGGCCGGTGACGTGAACGGAGACGGCCGCGCGGACATCCTTTACACGGCCGAATCCGTCGCTGACCCGCGAACGGGGGATCTCGGGGACGTCTCCGGTCAGTCACTCCTCTTCTATGGCCCTGCGTCAAACGCTAGGTTCGACCAGCTCGTTTACGCTGCGTTGACACCGGTCGGGGACGTGAACAGCGACGGGTACTCGGACGCATACTCGGAAGACGCGGACGGCCACGTTCGGCTGCACCGAGGATCGCCGGAGGGGTATGACGCAGGCGCCGTGCTTCAGGTCGAGGGGGGGGGCATCTTACTCGACGGGCTGCGCACCCGGAGCCGCGGCTTCGCTGACCTCGATGGGGATGGCAGGGCGGACCTCGTCGTACAGTCGACCGCCTCCAGCTTAGAATCAGAAGCTCGCTTCGTTGTGCTCTACGGGTCGGGCGACTCGCTCCTCGTTCGCGCGCCGCTCTCCGACGAGCTGGTGGCAGAGGGGGAGACCGGGGCGAACTACTCGCGCGGGTTCTCGCTTGTTGACCTCCGTGGCGACGGTCAGGACGAGATCTTGTTCAGCGAGCAGACGGCGACGGAAATCGTAGTGCGAGCCGTTTCGATCACGCCTCAGCGAGAGGCCTCCGCCCGCACGCTCGCTCGCTTGACACCAGACGCTTCGCACCAGAGCGGGACGGTGGCCGCTTGGGACGTCGACGGCGACGAAGACCTAGACCTCATCCTCGTAAGCGTTTTCGAGAGTGTCCGGCCGGTCTTTTATCTCCAGGAGGACTCCGGATTCGATTCGGTCCCCTGGGAGTCGTCGTTTTCCGTTCGGTTCGTGGGGGACCTGAACGGGGATGGCACGCCAGACGCAATCGCGCCGGCACAGGACCTTTCGGGACCCAACCGATCAGTTCAGTTGCGCCTGGGCCCTGCGAGCCGAGACGAGGATAGCCGAACGCTCCTGTGGTCCAATGACGGCGTCCCGATCAGCACGCCCCCGGTCACGTCAGCCCTCACCAGCAATCAGCCCATGCGCCGCTACGGCGACCTCGATGGCGATGGAGACGACGACGTCGTGATCGCGCTCGAAGTCGAAACGCTGGACGGGCCACGTACGGGGTTCGGGCGGGCGATCGTCGCAGGAGTCGCCGACCGATCCGAGGCCAAGGTGGTGATCTATGACGGGGCGACCTTTCCCTCTATGCGGGTGCGGCTCACAGCATCGCTCGGCGACGTAAACGGAGACGGCATCGACGACCTTGGCGTCGTTCAGGAGCGTACGAAGTATCGTGGAAGCGAGCGCGTCGAGGTGTACTACGGTGGCGCGACGCTTTCGGATGAGCCGTCCGTCACGCTGGTGGCTCCCTTTAGCAACCCTCCCCTGACCCTGACCGACCTGGCATCGGTCGACTTTGACGGAGAGGGGGCGCGGGACATCGTCGCGACGTTCTTCTCCGACGCTGCCGGACTTTCGACGAATGCCGTGGTGTGGTTGTCCTCCGGTGGCGTAGTCGATGGCACGGAAGGGTGGATCTACTTCTGCCAGCTCGGCGAGTGCCTTCAACGGGGGCAGTCTCAGGGCTTGTACAACGTCGGTATCGCTGACGTCGACGGGGACGGCGTCGAGGACATCCTCACAGGAGGCGCCCGGCCGATCGTTCTCCAGGGAGGGGCGCGCCCCCCCGAGAATGGGTTCGCCGCGTTCCCAGCGGAACGGGTCGTTCGTGATCCGGTCGCTGACGACAGCGGGCGGTCCGAACGGATTGTGGGGGCGGGCGATCTCAACGACGACGGGGTAGACGACGTCGTGTGGTGCGACCTGAGCCGGTGCGTGGTCTCGTTCGGGAGCACGTCGGCCCCGTTCGCGTCGTCCACCCTCGACCTGCTCCCGCCGGGCTCCGCGTCGTCTCCCGGCATCTCGATCGCGGCCGGCGACTTCGACGGTGATGGCAAGAGCGACATCGCCGTGGTGGTGGGGGGCACTAGCGAGACCCTGCCAGCCGCTAACGTCTACTTCGGCGGAGCGGGGTTCGACGCGTCCGCAGACGCCGTCATCGACTTGGGCCCGTTCCTCAGACCCGGCCAGCGTTTGTTTACCGCGGAGCTGACGGCCGTCCCGGACCTAGACGACGACGGCGACGACGAGCTGCTACTCGGCGGCGACACCAACTCACTCTCGCCAGCTCGCGCCACGCTCCTGGCGGGCGGAACGTTCGAGCCCCTCGTCGAGCTGGTGGCCCCCAACGCGTCGACCCCTCTCGGAGCGAGCAACAACAGCATCCAGTCGAGCACGCGGTCGGCGGTCGGCGACTTCGACGGAGACGGGACGCCCGACGTGCTGCTCCCCCAAACCGGCGACACCAACGCCGCTCCTGAAAGCAGCCGGCTTTACCTGTTCCCCCTCGATCTCGACGCCGCCATCGTGTCGGGGGAGCCCGAGCCGGACCGTGTGGGATCGGTCGCGGTCGGGCCAAACCCAACCAGAAACCTGCTTCGGATCCGGGCGGACGCGCCGCGGGCGACGCGCGTTCGAGTCCGGCTGTTCGACGCGCTGGGCCGGGAGGTCGCTCAGGTGGATCGGCAGGTGGCAGCGGGCGTGGAGCGCATCGAGCTGGGGACCGAGGGGCTGGCCCCCGGTGTCTACATACTCCGCGTCACGATGGCCGGCGAGCACCACACCCGGACGGTGACGGTCGCGCGCTGACGGCGTCCGCCAGCTCCTAGCTACGCGTCGCGCGGTGGACCCTCGTGGGAGCGCCGTGCGGCGTGGCGCGTAGGCACGGCTCAACACCACCGCTCGCCATGCGCTTCGTCCTTCTCGCCGTCGCCCTCGTGCTCGCCTTGCCCGCAGCGGCCCAACACGGCTCGCACGACGCCAGTCAGCACACCAGCTCGCACGCGCGCACCGAGGGGCTCCCGACCGGGCTGAGCGCCGCCGAGCGAGATGGCCTGCTCGCCGGCGCCGGCCTCGGGCTGGCGAAGGCAGCGGAACTCAACGGCTACCCCGGACCGCTCCACGTCCTCGAGCTGGCGGACGCGCTGGAGCTGACGCCCGGGCAGCGCTCGACCGCCGAGCGGCTCCGCGCCGAGATGCTGGAGGCCGCCGTTCCGCTCGGTCGGCAGATCGTCGAGGCCGAGCGCCAGCTCGACGGCCTGTTCGAGACCAACTCAGCGACGCCGCACACGATCGCGACCCAGACGCAGATCATCGGCGGGCTCCGAGGGCGGTTGCGCATGGTGCATCTCAACGCGCACATCGACATGCGGTACGCGCTCACAGAGATGCAGATCGAGACCTATGACCGCCTGCGCGGGCACGCTCCGCGGTAGGCCTCGGCGTTCGAGCGGGCAGCCTCCCCGACGTGTGACACACCGGCGGCACGGCCGCGTGCGAGTCTCAGGGCTCTGACCGGTCGGGCCAGACCGCCAACTCGTCTTCCGGGGAGGTTCTCCGAGGCACAGATCCGGGTGTAACTGCTTGATCCTTGAGGACATCTGGGGCGCCAGCTCGCCCTCGTGGTCGACGACGAGCGTCCGGCGGGCCGTCACGAGCTGGCGATTCAGGTGTCTGGTCTCCCGGCGGGCGCCTACGTCGTGCGAGTGGAGGCGGCTGGAGAATCGGTCTCGCAGCGCCTGAGCGTCGTGCGGTGAGCCCATCGCCAGCTCGACCTCAGAGGCTGCGTCGAGCTGGCGAGGACTGTCAGCAATACCCAGAGCAAATCGCCGGGCTTTGCCCAACGCGGCTGCATTCGCCAGATCGATGGCCTC
>JAULKR010093095.1:0-10674 GCA_032356305.1 Prasiola linearis | reverse complement strand
CGAGGAAGCACGTCCATGAGCGCATCCGGCACCAAGCCCGTCCTGTGGCTGCGCGACGAGCACAAGCCCGGCGAGCGTCGCACGCTGCTGCCGCCGGCCGCCGCGCGGAAGCTCGTCGCCGCCGGCTACCCGCTCGTGGTGGAGCGCTCCGCCGGGCGCGCCTTTCCCGTCGAGGACTACGCCGCGCTCGGTGCCCGCATCGAGCCGAGCGGTGCCTGGCGCGAGGCGCCGGCGGACGTGATCGTGCTCGGCCTGAAGGAGCTCGACCCCGCGCTGGGCCCGTTCACGCGCCGTCACGTGCACTTCGCCCACGCCTTCAAGTACCAGCGCGGCTGGACCGACACGATCCAGGCGTTCGATGCCGGCGGCGGCACGCTCCACGACCTGGAGTACCTCGTCGACGGCGAGGGACGGCGCGTCGCCGCGTTCGGGCGCGACGCGGGGTTCGTCGGCGCCGCCCTCGGCCTGCTCGCGCTGGCGGACCGGATGCCCGAGCCGCTGGTCGCCTGGTCCGACCGCACGGCGCTCGTGAACGAGGTGCGGGCGGCGCTCGAGACGCTCGACGGCGCGCCTCGCGTGCTGGTGATCGGTGCGCTCGGACGCAGCGGCCGAGGCGCGGTGGAGCTGTGCGCGGCGGCCGGGGCGGAGGCGACGCGCTGGGACGTGGCCGAGACGGCCGCGGGCGGTCCCTTCGACGCGGTGCTCGAGCACGAGCTGCTCGTCAGCTGCGCGTTCGTGAACGCGCCCGTGCCCCCGTTCACGACGCTCGAGGCGTTGCGCGGGAGCCCGACCCGCCGGTTGCGCGCGATCGTGGACGTCGGCTGCGACCCGTTCGGGGGCGACTCGAACCCGTTGCCGCTCTACGACGCTCCGACGACGCTCGACGCCCCGGTGCGGCGCATCGTGACGACCGCCGACGCCGCGGGCCAGGCGCCCGCCGTCGACCTGGTCGCCATAGACCACCTGCCGTCGCTCCTGCCGCGCGAGGCCAGCGAGGACTTCGCGGCCCAGATGCTGGAGAGCCTGCTGGGGCTCGACCGGCCGGATGCCGGGCCCTGGGCGCGCGCGCGGGCGGTGTTCGACGCCCGGGTCGACGAGGTGCGGTCATCGGGTGGCTCCGGGTCCGTCGGGCCGGCCTCGACGCGGGCGCCGACGTGATCGCCCTCGACCGCGGCGACCTGGAGGCGATGGCGAGGACCGAGCGCGTCAACCTCGTGAACTCGCTGTCCGGCTACAAGGGCGTCAACCTGGTCGGGACCTGCGATGCCGACCGGCGCACGAACCTCGCGATCGTGACCTCGGTGATCCACGTCGGCGCCGCGCCCGCGCTCATGGGCATGCTGATGCGGCCGCACACGGTGCCGCGTCACACGCTCGAGAACCTCCTGGCGACCGGCGCGTACACCCTCAACGCGGTCACGCGCTCCCTGCACGAGGCCGCGCACCTGAGCGCCGCCCGCTGGCCGCGCGAGCACTCCGAGTTCGACGCCACCGGGCTGACGCCCGCGTGGTCGGACGCCCACGGCGCGCCCTACGTCGCCGAGAGCCCGGTGCAGATCGGCCTGGAGCCCGTCGAGCGGCACGAGCTGGTCAACGGCTGCGTGCTGGTCGTCGGCGCGGTCGTCGAGGTGCGCCTGCCGGTGGACCTGCGCGCCCCCGACGGTCAGCTGGACCTGAACGCTGCGGATCTCGTCGCCGCGAGCGGGCTCGACGAGTACCACTCGGGACGCTCGCTCGGGCGGCTGCCCCGCGCGAAGGCGCCGAGGCCGGAGGGCTGACGCGCGCGTCGCGACTCCGGGTCGCCACCTACGGTCCGCTACCTACGGCCCGCTACCCATGGCCAGCTATCTACGCATTCGGCCGGACACGATGGCCTGAATCGTCCGGTCCCGGTGCCGATAGGGGTACATCCGGTCGGAGGCGTTCCAGCCCGCTCCATGTACACAGGCGCTCACAAGGATGAGAAGACGCTAGAGGTCCAGCGCGGCGAGCTCGAGCGCGGGGGGCGGTTGCGCTGGACGCACTGGTCGGTGGTCGGGTTGAGCATGGCCTTCGTCCTGCTGGCCTGGCGCTACTCGATCACGCTCGTGGAGAGCCGTGCGGAGACCGAGTTCGAGCGACACGTCTCGCTCGTGACCGACCTGGTCGAGGACCGGCTCGATCACTACGCGATCGCGCTCGACGGGGGCGCCGGCTTCCTGGCCGCCAGCGAGAGCGTCTCGCTCGACGAGTGGCACGCCTACGTGGACAAGCTGCAGCTGGCGGACCGGTTCCCGGCGCTGCACTTCTTCGGCGTCGCCTACCGGGTTCCCGCCGCGGACCGCGATCGCTTCGCGCTGGAGCAGCGCGAGCTCTATCCGGACTACCGGGTGTACCCGGCGCATGACGGCGCCATGCTGCTGCCCCTCTCGCTGGTCTGGCCGGAGCGCTTCGAACACGATGGCGTGGGGCTGGACATCGCGCGGGATCCGGAGCGTCGCGATGTCCTGGCGCGCGCGTTCGATGCCGGCCTGACGCAGCTGTCCGGGCTCGTCACGCTGGGCGTCTCCGGTCAGCAGGGGCTCGTCCTGGTCAACCCGTTCCCGGAGAGTGACGGATCCACGCCGGGCACGGGGCATCCGGACGGCGTCGCCCTGGCCGTGGTCCTCGCCTCCCGGCTGTTCGACGGGTCGGGGGCGGAACAGGGCAGTCGCGTGTCGATCCGCCTGTCGGATCAGGGCGGGGTGATCCACGAGGACGACGGGTTCGCCTCGCTGGCCTCGGGCGCCCGGCTGTCCCGGGAGTACCGCGAGACGGTGCACGGCCGCGACTGGTTCTTCGAGCTGCGCAGCACGCCCGCCTTCGACGCCGCGGCCATGCTCTGGCTGCCGACGGCCGTCCTGGTGGTCGGCCTGCTGATCAACGCGCTCGTGATCGTGCTGTTCGCGGGTCTGAGCCGGTCGAACCGGATGGCGTTGCGTTTCGCCGCCCGGGCCGGTCGGGCGCTCGGCGACGAGCGCGAGGAGCTCGCCAGGAAGAACCGCGAGCTGTCGACGGCCAACACCGAGCTCGAGGCCTTCGGGCACGGACTGTCGCACGACCTGAGATCCCCCCTCAACGGGATCCAGACGCTCGTCGGGTTCGCCAGCGAGGACCTGGCCGAGACCGACCTGGACGCGGCGGATCGCGCGATCATCGAAGGCCACCTGCAGGGGGTCCAGCGCCAGGTGGCTCGCGGCAAGGACCTGATCACCGGCCTGCTCGACTACGCGGGCCTGGGTGCCGGCAAGCCCCTGCCGAGTCGCGTGGACGTGCGCGCACTGGTCGACGACATCGCCGACGGCCTGCGGCTCGGGCCCGGGCGGCTTCACGTGGCGGATCCGATGCCGGTGATCCAGACCTGCGGCACGCGCCTGGGTCAGGTGTTCGAGAACCTGATCGGCAACGCCGTGAAGTATCACCCGTCACCCGACGAGGCCGTCATCGAGATCGAGGCCTGCGAGCGGGGCGACATGGTCCGCTTCGCGGTCAGCGACGACGGTGACGGCATCGAGCCGCAGTATCGGGAGAAGGTCTTCGAGCTGTTCGGCAAGGCGCACGCGCGACGCGACATCGAGTCGAGCGGCGTCGGCCTGTCGATCGTGAAGAAGTCCGTCGATCAGCTCGGGGGGACGATCACCATCGAGGAGGCCGATTCCGGGGGCGCGCGCATCGTGTTCACCTGGCCCCGTTCGCTGCCCCGGGCCGCCTGACGCGGTTCGCCCGCCCGCCGGCGCCCGAGCGGGCGCGACGCGAGGTCAGACCCCGCGCACCAGGACCGCCGCCAGTCCGGCGAGCGTCGCCGCCGTCGCCCCGATGGTGAGGATCGTGCGCAGCCGTCCGTACCAGACGGGCAGGGCGCCGGCGCGCACCGCCGCGCCGTCGAGCGCGTACTGCACGACCAGGCCCGCGGCCAGCAAGCCGAGGGCCGGTGCGGGCGGCGCCAGCAGCGCGACCCAGGCCACGAGACTCGGCAGCACCGACAGCGCCAGCGGCGCCCAGCGGGCGAGCGCCGCGTCATCGAACAGCTCCACCCCCCAGCGCGCCCCGCCCAGGAAGCTCAGGATCACCGCTCCGTACGCACCGAGCGCCGCGAGCCCGATCGCGGCGAGACCCGCGTGCGGCAGCCACGCGGCGACGGCCGCCGCGACGAACGGGATCAGACCGCCGAGACCGAGCGCGAGCGCGGGCGTCGGGATCGTGCGCGTCTCGCTCAAAGCGCCGCCTCGATGTCGCGCAGCAGCTCGTCGCCGAGGGGCTGCACGCTCGGGCCGTAGCGGCCGAGCACGCGTCCTTCGCGATCCACCAGGTACTTGGTGAAGTTCCACGTCGGCGCGCCGCCGGCCGCGTCCGCGAGATCCCGGAACAGCGGCGTGACGGCGTCCCCCGTCACGTGCACCTTCTGGAACATCGGGAACGACACGCCGTAGTTGAGGCGACAGAATTCCGCCACGTCCGCCTCCTCGGACAGCTCCTGGCGGAAGTCGTCGGACGGGAAGCCGAGCACCGACAGGCCCGCCGCCGCGTAGCGCCCGTACAATGCCTCCAGCGCCTCGAACTGGGGCGTGAACGCGCACTTGCTGGCGGTGTTGACGATCAGCAGCACGCGGCCCGCGAACCGTTCGCACAGCGCGGAGACGTCGCTGCCGGCCAGCGGGCGCAAGGCGTGGCCCAGCACCCCGTCACAAGGCGCATCGGAGGCCGGAGCGACGGCGTCGACCGCCGTTTCGCCCATGGTCGGGCCCGACCACGCGCCGAGCGCGGCGAGCGACAGCGACACGGCGGTCAGACGCGTCGCACGGGTCCGGCGCGGCGCGCGACGAATCGGTGAGGACATGGGTTCGAGGGCTCCGGCGGTGGACGTGGAAGCGGGTGGCGCGACGCGCATGGACATGGGTATCGATACGGATGACGGAACGGATGCGGGCGCCCTGTCCGCGCCGGACGCGTACGCGTCCGTGCGTCCGCCGCTTCCGGAAGACTATTACGTCTCGGCGTTCACGACGGTGCTGGACGTCGTCGAGACGCGTCACGCCGCGCTGCTCGCTCCGGCCGAGCATCGCTGGTTGGCCGCCCTGCGGGCCTGCCCCGTGCCGGCGCTCAGGCTCTACGTGCGGCTCGTCACGCGGCGCGGCACCCACTTCCGGCTCTCGAAGTTGAGCTACGCGGAGATCGGCGACATCGGATCGGCCGTGGCCGGACTCGTCGAGCACGGCCTGGCCGACGAGGCCGCGCCGCTGTCGCTGGCCGGTCTGCTGCGCGCCTTCACGATCACCGAGATCGACCGCCTGGTCGACGTGCCGGCGGGCGCGGGACGGCGACGCGTGCAGAAGGTCGCCGCTCTGCTCGGGCGCGGCGCGTCGGCGGACGCCGGCGCGCTCGCCGCGGCCGACGCCTGGGTGCGTCCCCTCGGACTGGAGCACTTCGCGGTCTTCCGGTTGTGCTTCTTCGGCAACCTGCACCAGGATCTCGGCGAGTTCGTGCTCCAGGACCTGGGGGCGGTGCGCTACGAGCCCTACGCGCTGGACGCGGCGTCCGGTCACTTCCGCAGCCGCGAGCAGGTCGAGCGTCACCTGCGTCACCGGGAGTGCGAGCTCGCCTGGGAGCATCTCGATCGCAAGGACCCCGAGGCGCTGCGCTCGTTGCTGGCCTGCCTGCCGGCGCCGCTGGCGGACGACGTGCACCTGTCGCGTCGCCTGGAGCGGCTCGGCAACGCGATCGCGCGCGACCTGGAGCGCCTGGGCTGCGACGAGGAGGCTCTCTTCGTCTACGAGCGCATCGCGCGCCCGCCGGCTCGCGAGCGACGCGTCCGCCTGCTGGTGCGGGCCGGTCGGACCGGGGAGGCGCGGGAGCTGTGCGCCGCCATCGCGACCGCGCCGCGCTCGGAGGCCGAGTCCGAGTTCGCCGGTCGGACGCTCGCCCGGATCGCGGGCGCGTCGGCACGGCGGCGTGCGGACGGTCGTCGCTCGCGTATCCCCCGACCCTGGCGCCCGGTCACCACGGTCCTCACCCTCGTCGACGACGGCACGCGCGTGGAACGCGCCGCGCGTGCCTTCTACGCGCGCGGCGGCGAGTGCTACTGGCTGGAGAACGGCCTGGTGCGGGCGGTGCTCGGGCTCTTCGCCTGGGACATCGTGTTCGCGGACGTGCCCGGCGCCTTCTTCAATCCGTTCCAGTCGGCACCGGCCGATTTTCGCGACGGCTTTCGCGAGACGCGCCGCGATGCGCTCGAGGCGCGCCTGCGAGAACTCGACGGGCCCGATGCCGCCGCGCGGCTCGAGGAGCGGGTGTTCCGGACCTTGACCTCGCGCCGCGGCGTCGCCAATCCGCTGGTGCGCTGGGGCCGGTTCTCGGTCGAGGCCACGCGGCTGGCGACGGCGCGCATCCCGCCGGCGCACTGGAAGGCCCTGTTCGATCGCATGCTCGACGACCTATCCGAGCACGTGTCGGGACTGCCCGACCTGGTGCGCTTCCCGCATGCCGGAGGCTACGAGTTCATCGAGATCAAGGGACCGGGGGACGCGCTGCAGCAGCACCAGCGACGCTGGCTGCACCACTTCGACCGGCACGGCATTCCCGCCCGCGTGGTGCACGTGCGTCGCCCGCCCATGCGTGTCGCGACCCTGCAGGACACCGGAGCCCGATCGCTTGTCGCGCCGGTACCGGTTCACGCCGCGGACGCCGCCGCCGTGCCGCCGGGTGTGCCCGGTGACTGCGGGGACCTGTTCGCCCCGGGCGTCCCGGAGGCGTGACGGATCTCGATGCCGGCACGCGGGAGGACGAGCCCGTGCTGGAGCTCGCCGTGCGCGCACTCGCCGAGTTCGCCTGCCGCGAGGGCGATCTGGATGTCGGGCACGTCGGACCGAGCGCGGAGGAGGGTCGGCACGCGCACGCGCGCGTGCAGCGCGCCTGGCACGCCGACGTGGAGGTATCGCTCGCCCGCACCGTGCGGATCGACGGCAGCCGCGTGCGCCTGTCCGGTCGGGTCGACCTGCTGGACCCGATCGCCCACCGTGTCGGCGAGATCAAGACGGTCTGCGTGCCGCCGGAGCGACTCGCGCCCTCGCGTCGGGGCTTGCATCGCGCGCAGGCGATGCTGTACGGATGGCTGCACCTGGCCGGGCGCGAGGGGTGCGTCGGCGTCGAGGTGGTGTACGTGAACCTGCGCGCCCCCGACGCGCCGCCGACGGTGGAGCGGATCACGGCGAGTGCCGCCGAACTGGAGCGCTTCGCGCTCGCGGCCCTGGAACGGGGGCTGCGGTGGCGACGGCGGCTGGACGTGCGGCGAGCGGCGCTCGCGCACAGTGCGACGCGTCTGGATTTTCCGTACTCGCCCTGGCGCGGGGGGCAGCGCACGCTTGCCGCCGCGGCCTGGCGGACGCTGCGCGACGGCGAGCCGCTGCTGGTGGAGGCGCCCACCGGCATCGGCAAGACGGCCGCCGCGCTCTTTCCCGCCATCAAGGCGCTCGGCACCGGCGAGATAGAGCAGGTCCAGTGGCTCACCGCGAAGAACTCCGGCCGCGCCGCCGTGTTCGCCACGCTGGCACGCCTGCGGGCGGCGGGGCTGGAGATCGGGGCGGTGCTGCTGCGCGCGCGCGCGGCGAGCTGCTTCTGCGAGCGTGGCCTGGCCGAGCGCGACGCCGGTGGACTGTGCGCGTTCGCGCGCGGCTTCCACGACCGCCTGCCGGCGGCTCTCGACGAGGCGATCGAGGCGGGCCTCCTCGACGGCGAACGCCTCGATGCGCTCGCGCTGGAACATCAGGTCTGTCCCCACACGCTGGCCCGCTCGCTGCTGGCGTGGCTACCCGTGGTGGTGTGCGACTACAACCACGTGCACGATCCCCTGTCGTGCGTGCCGGTCCTGGTCGAAAGGGCCGGTCGACGGGCGCTGCTCGTGGACGAGGCGCACAACCTCGCCGCCCGCGGCCGTGCGATGCACGGGGCGACGCTGTCGCGCCTGCGTTGCCTGGACGCGGCGGCCGCGGTGCGCACCCTCGACCCGGAGCTCGGTCGCTGTCTCACGGCGCTCGCCGCGCGGTTGCTGGACGTCCGGCCCGTGCCGGAAGGCGTGCTCGATGCGCCACCGGAGCCGGTGGCGCGCGCCGTGGCGCGGGTGCTCGACGCGATGGCCGCCGGCCGGGAGGGTGCGGCGGCGACGGGACCGGGCGGTGGCGGGCGGGGCGGCTTGCCGCTCGATGAGAACCTGGCCTCGACGCTTGCCCGGTACCGGCTGGCGAACGAGGCGTTCGATGCGGACCGGTGCGTGCTGATGGAGCGCGAGACGGTCGGTCATCGGCAGGAAGTCCGGCTCGAGCTCGCCTGCCTGGATGCGTCGGTCCCGCTGGCGCGTCGCCACGAGGGCTACCGCGCGGTGCTGTTGCTGTCGGCGACGCTGCGGCCCTTCGCGGTGCACGCACGGGCGCTCGGCCTGCCACCGGGCGTCGCCGGCCTGGCGCTCCGTTCACCCTACGATGCCGCCCGCCTGCATCGTGCGCGCATCGACTGGATAGACGTGCGTGCCGCCGCGCGCGAAGCGTCGTTGCCGGCGCTGCTGGAGCTTCTGGAGGCGACGGTGCGCGCGCACCCGGGCCACTATCTCGCCTTCCTTCCCTCGTATGCCTACCTCGAGCGCGTGCATGCGGCATTCGTTCGGGCCTGTCCGAGGGTCGAGTCCTGGGCGCAGTCGCGCGAGGGCGGCGAGGCGGAGCGCGAACGGCGGCTCGACCGGCTGACGCGCGGCGGCACGACGCTCGGCTTCGCGATCGTCGGGGGCAGCTACGGGGAGGGGGTGGACTACGTCGGCGACCGGCTCGTCGGCGCGATCGTCGTGGGTACCGGCCTGCCGGCACTGGGTCGGCGCATCCGGCTCGAGCGCGAGCGGCACGAGGCGGCGGGGCGAGACGGCTTCGACTTCGCCTGTCGCGTGCCGGGGCTCGCGCGAGTGTTGCAGAGCGCAGGGCGCGTCATCCGCTCGGAAGCCGATCGCGGGGTGGTCACGTTCGTGGACCGGCGATTCGCGGACGGGTTCTACCGCGCCGCGATGCCGGGTCATCTGCAGGGTGGGGCGGTCGCGGACATCGACGACTACCGACGTTCCCTGAGGACGTTCTGGTCGCGCGACGTCGTCGTGCCGCCAGGCAACGTCGACCGTCCGTCACCGTGCGATGCGGTGCCGACGACGGACTGACCCGAACGACGGGACCGATGCGGACGATCGCGACGCGGCGCTCATGCGCCGCGAGTCGTCCGCGTCACGCGAAGGCGTCCCGATCAGCCGGCGCGCCGGATGCGTGCCGGTGCCTTCTTCGCCGGTGCCTTCTTCGCCGGCGTCTTCTTCGCGGCGGCCTTGCGAGCCGGGGCGGCCTTCTTCGCCGGCGTCTTCTTCGCGGCGGCCTTGCGAGCCGGGGCGGCCTTCTTCGCCGGTGCCTTCTTCGCGGCGGCCTTGCGAGCCGGGGCGGCCTTCTTCGCCGGTGCCTTCTTCGCGGCGGCCTTGCGAGTCGGGGCGGCCTTCTTCGCCGGTGCCTTCTTGGCGGCGGCCTTGCGAGTCGGGGCGGCCTTCTTCGCCGGTGCCTTCTTCGCGGCGGCCTTGCGAGCCGGGGTGGCCTTCTTCGCCGGTGTCTTCTTGGCGGCGGCCTTGCGAGCCGGGGCGGACGTCGTGGCTTTGGTCGATTTCATGGAGCGTGTCTTGGTTGCCAGGTTCAGGAACGAACTCGTCCCTCCCATAGCGAACGACGTTCACAGAACTTTAGGACGGGCACGACCGAGGGTGCTGCGCGCTGAAGCCTGCGGCGACCGTGGACGCTATCCTGTGGATCGCGGCGCATGCCCTTGCCGATTCGCTCTCCAAGCAGGATGAAAGAGCGTCCGGTGCACGTCCCGGACGATCCGCGACGGCTCGATGTCCTACCACCGAGTGGCCGGCGCCGTACTCATCGCCTCGGTATTGGCGATGGTGGCCTGTTCATTCTGCACGACCTGTCCGCGCTACATGGATACAGCGTGGAATCCCCCCTGTGTTGGTACAAACAGCGAAAGGAGAGTGTCCGACCATGTTGATTCTTAGCAGGAGGACGGACGAGTCCATCGTCATCGGCGACGAGGTGACCATCACGATACTGAGCGTCAAGGGCAAGCAGGTGCGCATCGGCATCGATGCGCCGCCCAGCGTCAGCGTGCATCGTGAGGAGATCTACAAGAAGATCCAGGACGGCGAGCAGTCCGAAGGTGCCGCGTCATCCGACGGCCAGGGTGCCACGACGCCCGCCATGATGGATGCCGGTGACGAGCCTGCAGACGATGGGCCGCGCGACGGCTGAACACGCGCTGGCCGCGAAGTTTTCCGAGGTGCGGAGTCGACTTTCCGCATCGCGCGAAACGGATGACGCAAGGCCTCGCCTCGGCGGGGCCTTTTCGTTGACTGTCCGCAAGTCGAGGTGCGCGAGACGGTCCGTGTCTCGCGCGAGTCGTGGTCGTACCGGCCGCCGTCAGAGCACCTGACGATCCAGTCCCAGTGCACGGACGGCGTCGGAGTCCGCGACGCTCTCGCCGGTGAGGATGGCGGTGCTGGCCTTGTCGCCTTTCAGGTAGGTCTCGCCGACGCGCTTCAGGTCGTCCAGCGAGACATCGAGGATGCGCCGCCGGAATTCCCGCCGCCGC
>JAULKR010092984.1:0-10676 GCA_032356305.1 Prasiola linearis | reverse complement strand
ATAATTATTTTTTGACAAGGGACAAAAATAGGTTATTCACAACGATTTTACTATCGTGATATCACCATGTATACTTTCTAGTGTTATAGGTGATCCTAGTGTGATTTCTGGGGATATAACGATAGTACCGTTACGAGATTGTGCAGTAATACTCGCTTTATCAATATCAAGATAGATACTTCCAGAGATGGTGTTTATGGTTGCGCTTTCGCGAAAGCGGAATCCTTCTCCCTTAAAGTGACCTCTTCCCAAATCCATATGCACTTGCCCGAAGACTCCATAGGTATCTACGCCTGCAAGTGTGCTGTACACAGACACGTCCAGTCCCACAGGAATAGTTATTTCAAGTTCTATAGCCATCACTTTATGTGCAGAGAGCTTATCATTAAAAGGTTCGTAATCTGGTGTTTTGCCCGTAGTGATCTTAAGTACATTACTTGCGATAGCAGTGTTTAACAAGGTAGACGCAAATATTTCTCCGTCTATGATGGTATGCACGGTAATTTGATCAGTATCTGCAGCGGTAATTGTAATCTCAAAAATCTCATTACTATTAATGTATAATTCTTTTATACTCGCAGCATCATAGGTTTGCGACAGTCGCTTCTGAGCAACCATAGCAGTCTTTGCAATTGCTGTTTTACGAGAGTTCCACTCTTCGCGAGCACGTTGCTCTGCAAGAGCCGTGGCTGCTGCAGCGGCCTCATCTGCCAGTCTAGCTTCTTCACCACCGTTAGGTGTGCCAGAGATGGCAGAGTTGAGATCAGCTAGTTTCTCAGAGTATTCATTTCTCTTAGCAATCGCTCTCTCGAATTCAGCCTTGGTAGCAGGGTTTGAAGGATCAAAGTTCGCTGCCCCAATCATCTGCTCGATGAACTCATCAAGATTTTCGATGTAGGCTTTCATCAACCTTTGAGTTGATCTGTTCTTTCTATCAGCCAACCCTTTAGAAGCAGAAGCTGCGTCTGCTTTAATGGATGCATTATCTTCTGTGAACTGAGCATCAAGAGCACGAATCTCTCTGGTAACGTCTTGCTCAAGACGCTCACCCTTCTGCTCAATTAAATCTTTCTGCGCTCGGTATGAGCGTAGTCTGATTTCGTAAGACTCCTGTTCAGCCTCATCAATCTGATCTTGAGTTGTGGCCAGCTGGGCAAGTCTTCTCTGCGTGGCGAGTTCAGCTCTACTGCCACGATTTTCAAACTGAACATCTTGCTGCCTACCACGGAAATAATCATCCTGACCAGATTGCGTAGCTGTTACAGCAGGACTTCCTGCTTGAGCAATCGCATCGCGTAGGTTCAGAGTATTCAAAGCAGATTCTGTACGACGAGGATCATCACTGGAACCAATTAGGCTTTCAGCCAAGCTGCCCAGCTTTTCGGTTAACTCTCTCTGACCCTCTGCAGCTCTATCGAGGACATCAAACAAGACTTCCTGACGCTCTGTAGCGTTTGTAATCTCTTTAGCTGCAGAAACTTCGCTCTGAACCTTGGCACCAAACTGGAGAATAGCTTCCTCGAAAGCATTTACCTGCTGGTTATCGTTTAGAGAAGCAATCTCATTTGCATTTTTACCAGCTGTGACATTACCTTCTTGAGTATCGACATCCTTAACATCGACCAAGACTTCCCTTAGAAGTTTCAAGAGGGCATTTCTTGCTACAGGAGCAGAGTCAAGGTTATCACTCCTGAAATCAATCTCCGATGGGTCTTGAACCTTTCCAAGCTCAAAGATCAGGGTATTGATATCAGCCTTACTAAGACTTGCTCTATCGGAGAACTGCTTCTCAAGGACATCTCTCAGAAGCTGTTGAGTTTCCTCAGCCTGTAACCCAGAGTTACGAACAAGATCAACTATCGCTCTTTGCTGACTACGCTCGTTTAACGAGTCTGTGCGACCTTTATAGTCTGTAAAGCCTCTACCAAACTTATTGCGATCACCAGCGAAGATTCGACCATCAACGGTAGCTGCAATCTCATCCTCTACTTCGGATAGAGCTTCGTTGAATCTTCGAGCATTTCTTCTAGGATCATTAACGATCGCTACCTGACCACTGTAGGCAGACTCAGCAGCTCTGAGCTTATCAGCTGCAAGGACAAGAGATTCCTTATCTAGCTCACGCCCAAGCTCACGAAGTTGTTCGATTACAGCTGCTGTACTCTCAGCACTGGTATCGATTGCAAGACCCAGATCGAGGAATTGCTGTTGAACCTCAGACAGAACCTGACCACGCATGATATCATCATCAGCAAGGCTCTGTGATCTACGGGTAAGCATCTCGATAGATGAGGCAACGGCATCGGAGCTTGTCTTGGTACTATCCAACTCCTGCTGAACATTATCAAGCTCACTCTTGAGACGATCTAATTTCTCTTCTGCCGTTTCGCTGTTACCAGATAGTGCCAGCATAGCAGTGGCAGCTACACCCAGCACCAGAGCTAAACCACCACTGCCAGCTACAGAGCCGAGCAGTCCGAGCACACTGGCCCGTGTAGCCACCATACCCGCCCCAGCAGCGGCTGTACGGGCATTGAGCACCCCAGTAGCCGCAGCAGCTGCCTGACCCGCTCTGGTGAAGCTCAGAAGCCCCACAGTCATTCTACCAATAGTACGAGCAAATCGTAGAGCGCCAAAGGCTAACAGAGACGTTAGTAGTGTCTGCACAATCGGACTGCCGCCATCGATTGCCTGAAAGAACTTCACAGCCCCATCAGTCATAGATTTCAGGATTTCCAGGAAGGGTGCAGCAGCTTTAGAGATCAGAGTACCAAGCACGGAGCCGAGCTGTAGTAGTTTGTTCGCAAGAGCTTGCATCTGAATTTCGTTAGCTTTAGCGGCAGCATTCGTACCAACAATTGCAGTACGAAAATCACTTGCAAACTCCAGGTTGTTTGAGAATGCTGAGAAGGCTGTAGAGGCTCGGACTTCAAGAGTTTCAAAGGCATCAGCACTCGTAAAACCAGCAGCCCGCAGGTTCTTCATCACCCCGATGAGACCGTTGGTTTTTACATCCACATCGTTGAGGCTCAGACCCAGAGTAGTCAGTCGTCTCTGAAGTTTTGCACTCGGTGCCTGTAAATCGATCAATAACTGCCGAAGACCAGTACCGAGAGTAGAGCCAGACCGGATACCCGCGTTGGCGAGAGCACCAAGAGCGACGGTAAGTTCCTCGTATGAAACTCCAGATTGTGAAGCGATGTTAGAGGAATACTGTAGGCCAAGGGCCAGTTTGTCCATAGTCAGCTTCGAGTTGTTGATCGCAGCTGTCATCACGTTCGCTACGTTTGATGTCTCCGCTGCCTGTAGGTTGAAAACCCCTAGAACAGACGTAGCAACATCAACAGACTTCTCTAGCGTAGAGCCTGTAGCTGTAGCAAGAAGTGTGATGCTTTCGATAGAGTCTTCGATCTCTTTTGTCGAGAACCCTGCCTGACCAAGAATAGTAGCAGCCTGTGCAACCTCCAACGCAGTGAACTTTGTCTTTTCAGACACACTTACGATAGCAGATTCCAAGGCAACCATAGACGTGGCGGTTGTGGATGTGATGGCCTGTAGCTGCTTAAATGCAGCATCCAATTGGACGACAAAACGAGCACCAGAGGTGATGCCCTGCATTGCAGCGCCAATTAGCATGAAGTTTCTTAGGATCGCGCCCTGGATTTGTAGGAACTCTGCACCACCACGCGAGTCAATACGACCGATTACGTTTTGGTTAGCACTCGTAAACCTATTACGGTGACGATCTTCTGCAGCCTGACGGCGCTGTTGGACTTCGTATGGGGCATTGAGCTTACGATTTAGTCGCTCAAGGACGTTAATGAGCTGAGCTTCTCTAGCCTCATTACTGGTTTTGAGTGATTGGGTCGCAGCGGTGTACTGTTGTGTAGTTGGACGAGGACCGTTAGGTGCTCGATTGAGAATATCCTGAACAGCTTGAGGTGTACTACCACGACCAAAAACAGCATTTGCTTTCCGCTGATATTCATTCAGCCGAGCAATAAGCCTTTCGTAGCTCTGATCTAGTTGGTTGACTTGACGGACGCTTTGTGTGGCGTCCGTCTTTAGCCCAATGTCAATCTGAGGGCCGTTGTTAACCGCCACCAGCCATTCTCCTCAAGTTCATCAAAGACTGTTCAGCAGTCTTTGTCCCCTGCTCTTGGGGAATGGCGTCATTATCAGACTGACTATCTTCACCACCTCCGCCGAAGGCTGCAGCAATTGCCCAAGAAACGGCCTCTGCTTGCATCTCGGCCTCCATTACGGCCAGTTCGGATTTCAATCCGATACGATGTCTAAGGTCTTCGTAAGTACGTGCTGCGAAGACCCTATCTAGGTTACTTGGGCACTCATCGAATGCCCAAAGAACCGCATCACGGAAACTTAATCTGTCAACCCAGGAACGGACAATCCGAGGGCTGTTGCGATTTTCTCCATCAGTTCCTCGTGTTTCTCCCCCGTCTCCATTTGAGCCTTGAGCTGTTTGACGAAAAAATCGGCAACGTGCTCCGTTACGAAATTCAGAGCAGTATGTGCGTCTTCAACAGTCAGACCAGCATCATCAAGATTGATGAAGTTGTCCTTACTGATTCGACCACGATCATCTCGCTCTTGAATGACGACTGTGAGTACCTGATCACGAAGTTCATGATCGATTACGATGTTCCCAATCCTGCTGAAATCACCCACCAGCTTTACCAGCTGGTTAAGAAGGGTGAACGACATCAGAACTTCGCGGGTCTTCCCTTCGATCTCTAAGTCGATCGAAGGGGTGGGGGTTGTATCGGTCACAGTGACGCGGCCTCCGTTACATCAACTGACATCAGCTGGTTGTTGGGGAACATCTCGTAGAAGTCTTCACCGGGGCGAAGGGCTTCTGGGGTGAACTGCATAGGCATCGAAGCCCAGGTATCCGGCGACATAGACACCGACATACCACCCGTAATTCGTACACGAGGGCACATTACTGTGACAGGCGTACCGTTTGCAGGGAAGAAGCCAGTGACCTTGAGTGCGAAGGTCGGGGTCGAAGCAACACCACCATAGGCGGTCGTTTTCGATTTCACGACGCGGGAGCCGACAGGATAGGTCAGAGCACCAGTAGGTGTGGACCATGCTGCGTCAAACGTCAGCGTCGTATCCGAAGCTGCCGATACCGAACTGATCACCACCATATGTGTCTGGTCAGTCGTACCAGCCTGGATCACAACACGATCACCCTCAGAGTAATCTGCCGACTGATCACCAGAGATAACGATAGTCGTATCGCCAGGTGCGAACGCTGTCGTTGTCGTGTGAATCTCGGCGCGAGCTGTTGGAGCTGCAAACGAACCATCCAGGCCAGAGACGTAGGCCAGGTTTTGTGGGGTGAACTCGTATGCGTCAGCAGACATCGTAAGACCAGAAGCGGTCATCACAGACTGGACGATCTCGTTCGTAAGACCCTGTGTCAGGTTGTTGTAGTTCGGTGAGGTGCCGAGGGTGAAGTTCTTCGCAAGACCGATCGAGTTCTGAAGGCTGTTCAGCCCAAGAAGATCGGCACGAGGACCGATCATGACGGTCGCGGAAGATAGAATTTCATTGTCAGTTACTGCGAGACCCGCCATTGGGTAAACTCCTTGTTGTTACACGGTGACTATGGACATCCGAACTGTAGTAATCTACAATTCGATTGATGCAATTTGAATCTAGGTAGGTAGATGACACACGACGTTCCACTAAGAATCTCAGTCCCGATCACGGTTACAGCTAGGGACTACATTGAGGCTCAAGCAAAACTTCGAGAATGTACGATGACGGCTATACTTCGAGAGCTTGTCCATGAGGCAATCTCTGCAAAGATTACTGAAGGTAGGACACCTCTTGAAGAGATTCGAGATCAGTTGCGCGAATTACGCACCTGCATGGGCGGTCCCGGAGAAGACATAAAACTGCATGGCGCGGACATCTGAGTTTGCCATAGGTAGTAAAGAACTCGGGGCTTCGATAACGAGGCTACCGATCTTCATCCCCGTTGCTGCTTTAAGGATCGGGATTGCCATTTCGGGTTCCAGAGCTTCTGAAACTACTCTTGTGAGTTTTCGATGTCCGAACTGCTCATCGTCCTCAATCATTGAGAAGCCTATTGCGGCAGCGACCTGATAGGTGCCTTGCCCCATATTCTCGAACGCAAACTCTGCGAGACCAAGGAGGTTCTCACGGGGGAGCTTTTCAATATCAGCGTGAGCATCAAAATTGATAAACGTAGTCTCAATGCCTTCAACACGAGCTGCCTCCTGAATATCTGCAACATAGCCAACAAGAGAAGCCCACAAGTCTTCCGATCCATACTTCATGATAGAAACCCATCTCCTCTGCCGGAGGTAGTTGTTCTACTACCGATAACCGATCTCTGTGCTCCGCGAACAATAGCACTAGGAACACGAAATGCCAACACAGCTGAAACAACTGGCTGCATAATTGGTCTCATAGTTCCACCACCATTGGTTAGCTTCGTCACGGTACTCTTACCAAAGAATAGGGATTCAAACTCCCCAGTCTTAGAGGTCTTGTTCCACTTACCTGACCTCAGAAATGGTAACGCATTACTCTTCATACGAGGGAAAATCTCAATAGTAAAACTACCAACTAAAGCCTCAAGATTCTTTTTAGAGTTTTTAGTAGTTTTCAGAGGGGCATAAGTAACTCTTACTCCACCACTGTTAATTCTTAACCTATTTACTGAGAATCTTTTCAAAGCCTTTGTCAAATTCATCTTATCTTTGAAAAAACTATCTGGGTGTCTTCTTCTTTTTTTCATTTTACTTCTGACTGTAGCTTTAGCCAGAGCTTTCCACTTTAAGGTTTCGAAAGCTGTAGATACATATTTCTGACTAATATCCTTTGAAGTAATTCCAGAGAATCTACCATCGTCTAGGTCATCAATAGTTGATTCACCAAGAATGTCGGTAACAGAGATAGTACGATCACTTCTACCTGGGCCTCCAGAGTTAACTAGATTGTTCACTAGGTCAGGAATCCTAGCAAGTTCTTTGGTCACTGAGGCTTCCATCTTGGATGCCATACGGGCACCTAACTTGTTAACATCCCTGGCAGGACTGTCCATAACAGCCTGTTTTACACCCTCAGTAATAAAATTAACTACTTCTTGAATTCCAGCCCTACGGTCAACTTTTCTTCTATGTTGACCGTTAGGTGTTCTTACCTTGATTACAACTTCTGAACTCACACTTCTGCCTCCAGAAGGTAAACCCCAAGCTCCTTATCAGAGCGCGTGACTTTCAGCTCACCAATACGATCACCAATAGCTACAGGTTCAGCGCAGACAATACGATATCTTTCCTGCTTTACGCGGGTTGAAATGTCGAGTTCTTCATCCTGAATGCGCTCTTTAGTAACCCAGATTGATCCTCGATCACTAACCGCACCCTTACGAGGACGCTTGGTGACAGGATCAATAAGTCCGTCAGTGTCCTGTTCCCAGGCTAACCGATCTGTAATTCTGAATGTGCGAAAGCTCTTGAAGAGTTTTCTATATCCAGACTCGTGGTTAGCTACAAGATAGCGTTCACGATCTGCGAAAAAGATTTTACCTGCTTCGATCTTTGCACGAGGTCTTGTTCTCAATAGGCGTCGTTCATAAACAAACTTAGCCGAGCTGAATGATCCCTCATCCGCAGGATGAAAGGTGCCGTAGAAAGCTCCACCACCCTCTATGGAGAACTTTCGATCGTTTGAATCACCGTAGAGATTAGATCGCTTGCTCATGATTACCCCGTAATAGCGTCGTCTGGGGTAGTTGTCTCGACCAACGTATAGGAAGCCTCGTCACTGGCTGTTTGAGCAAGGGTTCCCAGGATTTGCGTTTTGAGTTTTGCTGCCTTCTGAGATAAGTCTTCCCAGATAGTCTCTGCTTTCTCAAGATCGAAACGCTGATAGCGTAACTCACCATCTGTTTGAGAACGTAAAGCCCTCAATTTCAAAGAGGGTAGAAAATCCTTGGCTGCATACACTGCGATCAATTCGTCAATAGCCATTGAGCGAAGACCACCAGCTGCTCTGGCTTCTACAATCTCATCTGATGTAAGGTCTTCCACAATCTGATAGTAGGCGTTCAGAAGATTTACATCCTCGTCAGGCAACTCATCTGATTGTAGAGAAAGTAGGGTTCTTACTCTCTGTCTGTCTACAGGGATGAATACATAATCATGAATCGAGAGATAAACCTCGATTGATCTGGAGACACCCTCATACTCGAAGGAAACAGAAAGGAGACGGAGATCATAATCCTTGGAGGCAGCGAGGTCCACTGCGTTCAAGGCGATCTCCGTCTCAGTCATCCCGACAGTGACGGACCCACTCACATCCTGTCGGGAATTAACGACAACTCCTGACTCTGTTACCAGGGTCCATGTAAAGGAATCGTTATCTGGGGAAACAGGTTCCCCCGCAACCAGGAACTCAACGAACACGGTTGCGGGGGTATCTTTTGTCAGACGTTTCACAGCTCAACCTTACTTGTTGGCAGCTTCAACCGCCTGTTTTGCAGCAGCGACTTTGGCTTCGGCAGCAGCCTTACCATCTTCGCCAGCATCGGATAGCTCTTTTTCAGCAGCCTGTAGGGCTGCTTGGGCATCCTTCTGAGCCTTGGTTTGGCGCTTGGGCTTGCCACGAGAGTTGATAGCGTCACTGACAGCATCGCCGTCATTGAACATATCAACCATGTTCTTGCGGAAGTCGGCTTCGGAGTTATCTTCCTTGGCCATCTCCCAGAGTTTCGCCATGTCGGCGTCAGATGATCCTGCGGGGACTTCACCGTGGTTTTTCAGCTGACGAGCATTGACCCGTTTATCCATGAAGGGGGTCTGGAGGACCACCGTTGGACGGTTGGGTTCAACGATCTGGGCACCGCCCAGATCGTTAAGCATGAACGATCCGTTGGTCTCAACGATGATCTTCTGCATTTGTGGGTTCCTTACGAGTTGAAGTCGAGGATCGAGCGCGTATCCGGGAACAGGAGCTTATAGCCCGAGCTGCGGGTACGGACGAACTTGACCGACTGGTTGGTGATTGCACGTTCCGACTCATCGATATCCGCGCCAGCTTCGACCAGTTCTTCAACCGTCTCGGCTTTCGTGATACCCAGGAGTTTACCGTCAGGAACACCTGAAGACAAGGCGAAGTTGACAGTACCCTGAAGGATCGGGACACCACCGAGCTGGAAACCAGCATTGGCGACGGCCTGAGCTTCTGTTGTGCTACCCTGGATGAACTCACCCGAAGACACACGAGGCATTGCAAACATTGCCAGCCACTGGATATAGGCATCCCAGTTACCGACGACCGTATCGACTGGAGCACCGGACTTTGCCCGATCGACCAGCCACTTCGTCAGATGACGATAGTTGAGGATGCCGTTCGTTGCAGTACCGATCACACCACCGTTCATGCTCGACTGAGCAACCACAGGGGCAGCACCAGCGACGTTACCGTCACCGTTGATCATCAGAGCTGTAGCAGCCATGACTTTCGAGGTTTCGATAGCACGTTCGATACGGGCCTGATACGGAGTGAAGATATCCAGGGAAGCCCGACGAGTGAACTCGTAGGTGAACTCCAGGCCCATGCCGAACTTGAAGATTTTCACTGAATGCTCGGATGCCGAGATTTTGTGAACCGGGACTTCCGCGCCTTCTGCGATTGCCGCAGCGAACTCGTAGTCGGTTTCCTTGTCTTCGACAATGGTAGAGATCATCTCTGTCGAGTTGATCGTGCGCGACTGAGAGACGATGCTTTCAGTGTTCTCGAACGCCGTCTGACGATACTTCCAGCGAAGCACTTCGTCGATTGCTTCGGGGAACATCGCACGGACACCTGGGAACTGGCTGAACGTATCGGCGGCGAGCTGTAGCGTGACACCATTGGCATGATTGTCCGTGACAGGTACGTCGAAATAGGTCAGAGCGGCTTCCCAGCCGTTGATGTCGCCAGCAGCGGCTTTGATGCGCTGATCTTCCGACAGTGCAGGATCAACTGCGAGCGTCAGGAAATCACGAATCCCGAGGCCGTATTCGCGGGCTTCTGCACAGAGTGCAGTACCAGCGGAAATCGACTTCGTTCGGTCGGCACTTTTGAGGTCCGCGTAGACCTCAATGCCCCGACGTTTCATTTCAGATAGTGAGCGATTGGACATATCGGCCTCTCCTTAGTATTTCAGGACAGTGGCCTGATCACCGTCAACTTCGACGACGATATTGGCACTGTGGTTTGCGGTTGCAGCGGCTTTGACTTCACCGTCTCCGGCACCGACTGCGGTATCGCCAACAGCCACAGTTTCACCAGTCTTGATGGTGAACACGTTGCTGAAGATCATCTCGACTGCGCCGACGAGTGTACCTTCGATCACACGATCTTCAAACGAGAAGAGGCGACCGATGATTACATCACCGTCAGCAGCGGGCTTAACCGTGTTGGGTGCTGAGCTGTCAATCGAGACGGCGCAACCAATTTGGTCTACGGTAGTGCCCGTAGCGAGGTTGAAGGTGAGACGCGACTTGGAAATCGAGTAGCGGCGTGGTGGGAGGCCTCTGACGCCAGAGTCTGTCTCCGGCATTCCCCCGTAGGGGCGTATCGCATACGCCCCTGTCCCAGAACACCGCGGCCTCTGGCGATACCGA